>NKZH01002329.1:2052-64708 GCA_002370695.1 Metschnikowia matae var. maris
TAATAGTAATAGTAATAGTAATAGTAATAGTAATAAATGTAAGAGTAGTCAACCGTAGAGACTCCCTTAGTTCATAAATAAGCCATATTCTTATTATCTTGCCATAAGAAGCTCGAATTCATTTGTTTGACCAAACATATGTACTCTCCCCCTTCTTTCTACTCACATGTCCATAAAATAATCACTTCCACTGTTAATTTTGCAATCCACTCACTTGAAATAGGTTCTATACCCTTTGAATATACTCTTTCAGGGTCAATTGTTTTTTGCTTTCACAAATCATCCATGTATCCTCTCCTGTATTTCGGTATTTGTACACCTTTTACCCGTTTATTTTACTCATGTTTCCATAAAATAGTGTCTTTCACTGCTGATTGCGCACTAGAATCACTTTAAGCAGAAATTATATCCTCGTACTTTACTCTTTAACGAATTTTTCTTGCTTTCCCCGCTAATTCTTAATTCTTATAATTCTTATAATATTTAATTCTGGACTCTACGTTTCTTACTCGTTTTCTCCTTTTCTTTTCTGCTAGTGGGTTCATAAAATGGTATATTCCACTACTAATTCCGCACGTAACCCACCTGAACCAGGAATTTTATCCTTCTACGAGACATTACTTTCCAAAAAGATTTTGAATAAATACCTTTCTATCCGTTTTTAACTTTTTTTTTTGTCTTCCGTTTTTTCACTTTGGCTTACTTTTGATCGCATTTTGGTTAGAATGAGATTTGTGTCCTGCAAAACCGTAAATAAGGATGAAAACGAAGAAGTTCCGGGCCAAACAAAAAAAAAAACAAGTAAAGAAAAGTTCTCTTCAATCAAAATGTTTGACAGTAAAAAATCTCAATGACTCTTTCAATTAATCACACATAGTCGACCATTTCTACATCTACAAAAGCGCGTTTTCTAAAAACTACTGTAAGTGTGCTTCATTAGATACACTGCAAGATCGACTCTTCTTCTTAAGGGGTCTACGTAACTACATTAATCCAAATCATAGCTATATCACTCAGGCGTAAGAAATGAAGACAGTAAATTCGAGGATATGGAGCCCAAACAACAGGCACCAAAACGAGTCACTTTAACCTTCTTCATATATGAGAAGGAAAGACACAGGTACGTCAATAAGATGAGTACTACTCGCCAGCAATTAAGATCAAGACGCCAGCACTGAGTTTCTTAGAGGAGTCATCGCACGGAGAAGCCATCGCTCAAAACTTCAGATGATCCTACACACAGATGTTGTATGCTTCATTTAGGTATCACGGGGTATCCACTTGTTTCATTGTAATGGAATAAGTAGATCTCCACTTCGATGTACATTCCTTTACTACTTTCGCATTTTACTCACTTTAAGCGGGAATTATTATTCCTTTTCTTTTCACTTTACTCTTCAATGGTGTGTTCTTTTCTCTCCCTTTTTTTCTCCATGACTTCAAAAAATGATGTACCTTTCAATACTGATTTGGCAATATATTCTCTTCAAGCCAGGATTATGTTATGTTCTTTAATACATTTATGCCTAACTTCTTATTTTCGTTGATGGTTCCTCAAGAGAGGATGCGGAGTGGCTTATATACCTTTGAGAGAAACGTGTGACCGTAAAACTCTCCACCAGAACAATGAGAAGCATTATTCTGGAATGTTCGACAGAGACCATCGGAGCACTTCGTGCATAGATGGCCAAACGCCGTATCACTTTTGTAACTATATTCGGACTGAGAGGCTTCATAATACCTTCATATGCAGGGCCTTGCCTATGGTGGTGGATCTAACAGATTATACCCTTTCACTATATTCTTCAACAAAAGGTGTTTTTTATTCTTATTCTTATTTTTTTTTTTTTTTTGATGTATATAATCTCTCCTTATTCTTCGTCTCTTACTCCTTTTCTTCCTTTTTTGTCCCTTTTTTTATCCCTTTTTTTATCCATGAGTTCACAAAATAGTGGACCTTTTACCATTGGTTTCGCAGTAATCTTTAGGTCCGAACACCAGAAGCTTAAATTGCCCGAAACAGCCACAAAAAAAAATAACCACAAAAAAAAATGTCCACAACCATACCTTTCAAAAAACACCTTTTTCTTCATACAATGATTTGACGATTCAAAAAAAAAAAAAAAACAATTCCCCAGTTTTTTTGTTGGATTTACCGAACTCCATGAACAAGAAGTTATGGTGCCTGCCTGCATATACCGGGTCTAAATCGCAATGTTAATCTCGCGCACCATTTAAAGGCTTTACCAAATCACTAGACCGCCAGATCACTAGACCGCCAGATCACTAGACCGCCAGATCACCAAATCACCAAACACCAAAACACCAAAACACCAAAACACCAAAACCATCAAAACCACCAAATCATCATCTTTCCATCCTAATTCATATATACACTCCTATTCAAATACCACTCCATAATTCTTTAGAATCCAATTGGTCTGTTCCAATTGATAAAGATAAAGTCATTACCCATCAGATCCAGTCCACCAGTCCACGACCTACCAGTTTATTAGTTCATTTGTCTATTTGTCCATTTGTCTTCCAGTCTATTGTCCATCTGTCTTTGTCTATTGTCCATCTATCTATTTGTCCATCTATCTATTTGACCATCTATCTAATTGTCTAACTTTCCATTGGTCTACCTAAATATCTTTTATCTGTTCCTAATACTTTAGATGGACAATCTCGCTTATGCTGGACCACAAGGTTCCAGCACTGCTGGAACTTCAGCGGTTTTAGGTGCCGTGATCTCATTGGTGTTTAGAGTGGCCTTGGTCTTGGCTCATAACCTCTTGGTCGTTTTACCCGCCCAAATCGTCCACATGCTACTGAAACAATTCATGATCCGCATGTCGCTACTGCTGTTGATGCTTACCCTAGCAGGAACGCTTGGTTTCATGTACTACATTGTTCGACAACGATATCTCCGCAAATACTCGGAGGAAACGACTCCCAAACAAAATAAAATCGACCATACTAAAACAAATGGCCAGATCGATTATCTTGCGGCGAAAAAACGTAAGGGTGGAAGAGACTCGCTGCCCAATTACTTGGATGAGTTTCTTCAGGCAATCAAGGTCTTTGGGTATCTTGAAAGGCCGGTTTTCCATGAACTTACTAAAAATATGACAACCCAAAAACTTGTGGATGATGAAATCTTGTGTTTGGATGAAACCCTTGGCTTTTCTATTGTGGTAGAAGGTGTTGTACAGGTGTTCAGTAAGTCCCAAGAAGGTGGGGATATGGGCACATTTGACCGGAAAAGCGAATATGATAATGGTGAGTTCATCATGATTCATAACCAACGTTACCAGCTTTTAAATGAGGTGAAAAGTGGTGCTCCATTATCTTCTCTTCTTAGTACGGTTGATTTGTTTCGGTCGAAACCCCAAAAACGGCCTCCGAGATCTGGGACCGACCTCAAACCATCTAATTTGGATATGGGTCTAAATTTGAACCTGGCCACTTCGAGCTCGAATTTAAATTTGAACCTGAATTTGAATTCAGCCAATCTGGCTTTTGATCTCCATGATGTTCTGAAAAAGCCCGAGAAAAATGATACAAAAACGACAAAAATGGAAGAGGGGGATTTCAAAATGGGCGAACATGACCCCAAAATTGGTTTAAATGACCCTAAAATCGGTCTAAATGACCCCAAAACTGGTTTAAACGATCCCAAATTGGGCCACCTTGAAATTGACCCCTTTGCAAGAAGTTTCTCCCCTTATTTTCTGTCTCCAGCATCACCAGGACCCGAATGGCCCGAATCTAGGGCAACACTGGAAGAACCACAAGATGAATTACCTCAAATCATTGCTAAACCAAAACAACTGTCGAAATCAGGTCTGTCCTGCACAGCCACCATTGCCATTATCCCAGCTCTGGCTTTCCAAAGGGTATATTCAAAATACCCAAAGGCTACTTCACATATTGTGACCATGGTATTAACCCGGCTTTATAAGGTGACACAAAATGCAGTGCATAACTATTTTGGACTAACTAGTGAAATCATAGAAAGTGAGATTTCGCTTAATTACGAAGCTTCATTATGCAAACTTCCCAGCTACTTATCAGAGTCAGTGTTGGAGAGTCTCCGTGCTCTGTATACTGCTGGGTCTGCACATATGCAAAATGCCATCAATGTGATGGAAAAATCCACCAAGAAACCCCGCAAACTTAATCGGGAAAACTCATCTCGATATGTTGTTCTTGCTCTGCGACTGAAACTGTCTCATCCAGGAGACCTTCTTTCGTCGGTGCCATTATCGAGGAAATCGAATTTATCCCAGAAAAGCCTTCGGAATCCCGTGGACTCAAACCCGAGGCCTCTGCCATTATCACGAGGCAGTTCTGGGGTCAAAATCAAGACGAATGGCATGCCTGTTTCGGGAAATAGCGAAAAACGCCGTTTTTCCGGTGAAGGAACGGTCAATTTTGACCAGCACTTCTCGGATGAGAGAGAAGAAACCGAGGAAACGTCTTTAAGGACCGCTATTGCCGAAAACGTGTTCAAACTCCTCGGAATTGAAGATGATTTAGGTAGACCCACTACCGAGGGTTTCCTTTCCGGTGCTAGTTCTGCCAGTTCTTCCCGGATTGGACTCAATTATTTGGCCGACCCTCAAGTATCTGAAAGGTACTTCTACAGCTCTATCCAGGAATCGGCCAGTGGCTTGTTCCTGCCCCATCCCCATAAAGTGTATCCTACTATACACACAGATCTGGGCCAAAAGGAACGGGTTCCCAAAAAGGAAGAACGGTTACCTAAACGGGATAAGTCCAAGGTCGACTATAGTTTGGCAGCTGCTAAAAGTGCATTCAGCAAAAATATCGAAGTCAAATATTTTGCACCGGGCACGACGCTTGTTTCACAAGACTCATTCGAAACAGGACTCTATTATGTGATCCATGGTACTTTAAATGTGACTACTCGGAAACAAAAAAACGAAAACCCAGATTCTCACACTGAATCAAATAGTCATGGATGTGAACATAATAATATCAAACACTTATATACCGTCCAATCTGGAGGAGTGGCTGGGTATTTAAGCTCATTAGTCGGTTTCAAATCATTGGTTTCAATTGTGGCTGGTGAAACAAGCAGTTCCGAAGGAGCTATTGTGGCGTACATTTCAAAAGATGATTTTTCCCGATTCATGGATAAATTCTATTTTTTACAACTTCCAGTTGCAGCCAAACTCAAAAGTCTTTTACCCGAATTGATTAAAATCATTGACTTTGCGTTAGAATGGTGTCATATTCCTGCAGGAGGAATTCTAGCCTCACAAGGTGATTGGGCCAATGGTTTCCATATTGTTTTAAGTGGACGGTTTAGAGTGGTTCGGAATAATCACCATAAAATGCAGGCTTCCAAAGATTGTCTTGTGGACGAGTCCAATTTCAGCAAAAACAACGAAAACGAAGATGAATACGAGGTTTTGGGTGAGTATGGCCATGGTCAGTCCATTGGAGAGGCTGAAGTATTGACTGCATCCAGGAGAACTAATTCTTTGATTGCAGTTCGAGATTCAGAAACTGCTCGAATCCCAAGAACTCTATTTGAGATGCTTTCGCTTCAAAATCCTTCCATTATGGTTAAGGTTTCTCGGATTGTGGCCAACCGAGTATTGGAATCCAATAATAGGGAAGCTTTGGTGCATGCAGGAATGGGACCTCGAGCACACCATGGTTCGGAAATTAACCGAAATTATAAGACAATTACCATTCTTCCCTCAGTCAGTGGTCTTCCGGTTAAAGAATTCGCTGAACAGCTTCTTCAGGCCTTAAAGGCCATTGGAAGAGATGTCATTGCTTTGGACAGAACTTCCACACTTACCCATTTGGGAAGACACGCCTTTGATGAGCGTCTTTCTCACCTCAAACTCTCCGGCTACTTTGCATACCTTGAGGAAAAGTACGAGACTATCTTGTACGTTTGTGATACTCCTCTCCGATCTAGCTGGACATCTACGTGTATTTCCCAAGGAGACTGCATCTTGCTTTTGGCAGATGCCGAAGATGATGAGTGTGCTACCAACATTGGAGACTACGAGCGACTTTTGGTGAAATTGAAAACCACTGCTCGGACAGATTTGTGCCTTCTCCATACAGACAAATCGGTGATGCCTGGATCCACTAGTATCTGGCTTAAAAACCGCATGTGGATTCAAGACCACCATCATATTCAGATGGCCATTTCACGTGATACACTTGTCAAACGACATATTAAAAAGAGGAAAAACATTCTCTTTGATTTGGCCTTGAAACTTAGCAGTAAGGCTAACCCCAATATCAAACTTAAACTTGAAAATGTGACGTCACGTGCCATGGCATCACTAATCAAGCTTAATGATCGGGTTAATAAGAGGCAGGAATTATTGCCTGCAGCACATAAAAATGATTTCATGAGATTAGCTCGGATCTTGTCTAATGAAGCCGTTGGGTTGGTTTTAGGAGGAGGAGGATCACGTGGAATCTCTCACGTGGGGGTGGTTACTGCCCTTGAAAAACATGGCATTCCTGTGGATATCATTGGAGGAACACTGATTGGGTCATTTGTGGGAGGTCTCTATGCCAAGGAAAACAATATTGTATCGATTTATGGTATGAGCAAGAAGTTTTCCAGTCGAGTGGGGTCCATTTGGCGGAATATCTTTGACTTGACTTATCCCGTGACTTCATATATTACTGGATACGAATTCAACCGAGGAATCTGGAAGGTGTTTGGGTATTCAGAAATCGAGGATTTCTGGATCAAATATTTCTGCAACTCCACCAACATCACCAACTCCAATATGGAAATCCATGAGAGTGGATATGCATGGAGATTTATCCGAGCATCCATGTCATTGGCTGGACTTCTTCCCCCCATTGCTTATAATGGAAGCATGCTTTTGGATGGAGGGTACTTGGATAACCTACCAGTTTCAGAGATGAAAAGCAGGGGAGCCAAGTACATTATTGCTGTGGATGTGGGATCTGTGGATGATAAAACACCCATGACTTATGGCGATACGCTTAGTGGGTTCTGGGTGCTTTTCAACCGAATTAATCCTTTTTCCAAACATCCGAATGTACCCAATATGATGGATATTCAGCTCCGATTAGCATATGTGGCCAGTGTATATGCATTGGAACTTGCCAAAAAGACACCCGGAGTGATTTATCTTCGGCCCCCAATTGATGATTATGCCACTCTTGATTTCTTGAAGTTTGATGAAATCTATAATGTTGGTTTGGCTTATGCTGATCTGGTGTTGACGCGGTGGCAGGAGAAAGGAGAGTTTCCTAAAATCGCAGGCATGACGAAAATCGGTCATAAAGATTTACAAAGAAAGAGTATCTACCGAAGGAATTCTATTTAATAGAGACGATTCTTGAAATGGAACTAAAATGGTGAACAGGTCGAAAATGGGAAATGAGCCCAAAAACGGGAAATGAGCCAATATCAGTGAATGAGCCAATATCAGTGAATGAGCCAAAAATGGTGAACATATCAAAAACGGGAAATGAGCCAATAATATCTACCTCACCCATGAACCTCATCAGGTTGTGCATTACGTTGTTTGTCTAGTTACTTCAACAGGCTTACAATTCTTTTCATATCTTACACTACATCTACATCTACATCTACATCATACATACATCTACATCTATACATACACTACTCACTTCACTATACACTAAAAGCTTAGTGTACGTGGAAACTCATATAACCCCATTTTATTTTCACTAGTAAATTAGTGTATATAGTCAAGAGGGCTTTCTCGAAGAGTTTGGTTGCTGACACCATACAATACCGAGGAACTCCTGACGATGGACCAGTTGGATATGTATATCAGCCACTTTGGTAGATGCAAAGTCGTTGAAGCGGTATCCGCGAAAGTGGCACTAGCACCACTTCAGGCTTAGCTTCCCCGGGATTAACTTCTGCTGGTTCAACAATTGCTGGCTTAACTTCTCCTGGTAGAACTTCTCCTGGGAAATCTTCATCTTCAGACTCTGGTTTGAGTTTTCCTGTTAGATCGTTACCCCTAGACTCCGGTTTAACTTTGTCCTCTACAGTTGTTTTGCCAGAAGAAACTTTTCTTTCCCCCTGTTCAGGAGTGATGTCGTTAGCAGTCGCCTTTAGTTTGGTCTCACCTTGATCCGAGTGATCCTCTTCAACTTTATGGTTAGGTTGAATTTCGGTATCTGATTTTTTGTCTCCTTTGGCGTTTTTTAAAATCTCACCAGTGACATTTGTTGGTTCATCGTGGCCAAGCTTGATCACACTATCCGATATTTCCCTTTCAGGCTCAGGACTATCCATATCATGTAAGTTTTTATTTTCCGGTGTAGAAAGAGTTCCCGTATCTTCAGATGTGATCTGATCAGTGAGCTTTTGGGGGTCTTTTTGATGGATGTTGACGTCCTTGCGTATTATAGGCTTAATATCATGCAAAGTTGCAATGTTTGTGGGGTTTTTAGGTATTGACTGTTCTTCTGGGGGAAGGGTTTGACCAAGCTCAATTTCATTTTTCTTTTCTTTCAAAAGTATTTTCTCTTCTCCCAAACGTACGTTCTCTTTGACCTTGGGTACATTTTTCAGGACCGAAGCCATTGCTTTCTCGTAAGGCCCGAAATAAATCTCCGCATTAACACAATTACTTGTGTTGAAAAATCCAAGTTTACGAAAGATTCCACTCCTACCAGTTCCGATAATCTTGATTTACAGTCGTCAGAAAGTTTCAACAGGAACGAAACACCAAAGGATCACACCCCATCAACAATGAAGACTTGACAAAACTCATCATAGTCAGTGGGGCCAAGATTTCCGTGACGGTCAATAAGGATCTCATTGATGAATTCTGGGAGTTACTAAACATGACGATGACGACAGACATAATAGATTGTGGCGGGACCCATCAACATAATAGATGGTGGCGGGACCCATCAACATAATAGATGGTGGCGGGACCCATCATTCCTGTCACGGTGAAGGAAGAATCACCATGAGGGGGGGGATCACACTCACGTGCCTCCGGGCATGATGCAGTCAGCGTCATCAGTACCAAGGAGACATGAATGCCCGGGGTAGATCAGTACATATTTTGATATATTGTTAATTGCTTTATTATTTAAAATGGGATTAGCACCTTTACATCGTTGAAGTATTGCAGTTTATAATTATGTTCCAACTTATATAACAGCCTATTTAAGTATTGTAGCTAAAATATCTATATCATCATGAATATTTGCAAATACTATATTCTTTAAGTATAATGTATTTATTATATTCTTTTATTTATCATTATTTATAGGATCATATAAACCATTATATCAAATAAATATAAAAACTATATTAGCATATAGTGGATTATTAAATTTTGGATATATTATATTATCAATTATAACATTTGATATTTCATTTTATATATATATATAATACAATATACATTAACACATATAATATTATTTTTAAGTATATTAGCAGCTAGTCAATATATAAGTAAACCAATAATATCTATTTGATCACCATTAATATATATACATCAATTAAAATTACCTAATTTAACATTGGCAATATGTATGATATTAGCTTTATTTTCATTAATAGGAATACCTCCATTACCAGGATTTTATGCTAAATTATATATATTAATAAGTGCTTTACAAGATAATTATATATTAGAAAGTTTAATATTAATAGTTTGTAGTGTAATAGCAACATATTATTATGCAAATATTATACAAGTATTAATAACAAGTAGAACAATAAAAGAAAATATATCTCAAGGAAATAATATTATAAATTTATCATTAGCTTATGTAATCCCTTGAAGACGGACGAGTATACGCACCAGACGATCAGCCAACCAGGGAATCAGCCAACCAGGGAATCAACAGACACACACACAAAATCAATCTGATTGGCTGGTGTGAAAAACTAGATTTAGTCATGAATCTTATGCTACTGTGTGTTCTAGTAATGAGTGTGTTCTAATAATGAGTGGGTTTTAGTAATGAGTGGGTTTTAGTAATGAGTGGGTTTTAGTAATGAGTGTGCTCCAGGAGTGATGCTCTAGTAGTGATGCTCCAGTAGTGAGGGCATGCTTTGACGAAGAGAGTTCTCACTTTATGACAACGTAAAAGGGCCAATTTAAATGGGATTTGGATGCAGAAAAAAGGGTTAATATCCGGGCTCTTAAGGCTACACTTTGGTCCATATAATAATATCCTTTGAAACCTTTAAACCCTTCAAAATCTATGTAATCTCATGAACTGAGCTGTAAGTCGTATTTTTCTTTGTTTTGGTGTATTCTTTGTTTGGTGGTGGTTTTTTTCTTGGTGCTAGACTGCAAAATATGCTCAGTGTGTGGGACTCACCTCACACTGTCGCTTTAAATCGCATCTCTTCTCACCGCGCCTGAAAAACTTAGACCGCAGCATCAGACGAGTTCATCACTTCAGCTGTCTATTCCAAATCCGGGAAAGTCATCATATCCGTGGTTTTGACTGAATGAACTAGAACTAGAACTGGAACTGAATCTGAATCTGAATCTGAATCTGAATCTGAAACTTCATGATATTAATTGGCGCAACTTGAAGCTGTCATATTACGAGAGGCTCACCAAGTCTCATACTATCACTTTCATTATCATATTGAGTTACCTGGTGATCTTCTTTTTGGTCACATCTTTATCGACATTGATCGATATTAAGACCATTACCAAGTTCTGGACTGAGTTGGGACATGCCATCGCTAAGTCAAAATGGCTCAGCACTTTTGTCACGGGTATCTTGCCCCCCGTTTTGTTCTCCATAAATTGATCCGACCAGGGAATCAACAGCCATAGAATCATAAATTGATCCGACCAAGAATGTTTGAGCAAGTCCTCAGGCGCTATAAAGAAAAGCCATGTTCTCATTTCCCGAGCATAATACTTGGTAAAATTGAAGATATTATATTTATAATATTATATTTATAATTGGCGAGCCTATTAATTTATTGCCCCAAAAGTGTTAGTGTTATTGTTATGTTCTTTAAAACGTATGTTGTCCTAAACTTTTATTCGTTGATAGTTCCTCAAGAGAGATTAAGAAGTGGTTTATATAACATTAAGAGAAACATGGCATTGAAAAACTCTCCACCAGAACAATGGATGGATTGTTTCTGGAATGGTCGAAGAGGA
This sequence comes from Metschnikowia matae var. maris, assembly GCA_002370695.1. Lineage (NCBI taxonomy): Eukaryota > Fungi > Ascomycota > Pichiomycetes > Serinales > Metschnikowiaceae > Metschnikowia > Metschnikowia matae. The sequence goes on from NKZH01002329.1 coordinate 13,230, forward strand.
CCTCGGATTCACGTCTTGTCACAACAATGAAATGCCGTGTCACAGCTTTGGTATTTGAAGTAGACACTACTAGAATCAGACACTACTAGAATCAGACACTACTAGTATCAGACACTACTAGTATCAGACATCGTACAATCCATCATACCTTCATAGATAGTGTTGGTTGAGCATTTGACTCTTAATCTGTTAATGGCGTCAATTCCGTACTCTTCTAACCAAAGGCTCATCTGGGAATTGATGTCCTGGAGGGAAGAAATAGAACATGTTGGCCATAACGAAGTGCATGTCACGATTGTACCGTTGCTGGAACTGCTTAGCTTGATCCATGATGATTTCCAAGGCATCGGTTGATGTGCCCTTCCACGCTAAGCATAACGTCAGCAAGATATAACTATCATAAGCCTGAGTAAAGACTGAGTAAAGCCTGAGGAAGAAGTGCACTCTCCAATTTTTGTTGTTACGTCCAAGATGCCTTGAACAACGGAGGTGAGATCATCGTTGCATTCAAAAGCTCCCACAAGAATTGGTATTTCCTGCAATATTGTCATGACGATTTCACACGCTGCATCTTGCACGGCAATCCAAGTTGAAGCATGTGAATTGGTACAATTTCAGTATTGGATACCAACTTATTGACCACCAACTTATTGACCACATCCCAAAGGTTCATTGAATTCTCCACAAACCATTGATTATCCTCTTTCTCTTTAGTTGCTCATCAACAATCTAACAGACTCATCAACAATCTAACAGACATTTTGGTTGCTAATAAACAATCCATCACACTTTCTTGATCCCCATGGATAATCTACTAAAGAGATAATCCACTAGAGATTATAATCCTCTCTTTCGGCCTCTATATCCTCAGTTGTTCTTAAGGTGCGATAAAAGTTCTCCACCAGTTGGTGGCATCTGACCCTATGTTTTCGGAAATTGAGCACTTGAAGACCTTCCCTAGATGAAGCTCTGGAAAGTGCCACATATGCCTGACCATTTTCAAAGATCCTTGAAAGATCCACCTTCACCAATGAAAGCGTTTGACCCTGTGACTTATGGATGGAAAGAGCCCATGCTAACATAAGTGGGAATTGGACCCTATATGCAAGCACCTCTTCGGTAGTATCATCAGTAATCTCCCACCGTTCGGGTTCTACCAAAACATCTCGCGTGGTGACTCCATCAAGACACTTGAAACGAACCAAAGGGTGTTTTTGACCTTGAGATGATTCTTCCAATTTATTTAAGAAATCACATTTCCGGTTCATATTCGTCTCAGAAGCTCGATTGAAATCTCCACTTTCATAAAGGAAATCAGTACTCTCATCTTGTGTCTCACATTGAGACCCATATTCTTGACTGGAGCTTTGGTTCATGAAACTGAATACATTATCAAGCGATTCTTGCAGCTGTTTGATCAAGTACCCATGTTCTTTCTCATTAATATCCTCACTCTTCACAGGTTTCCCCAACTTATTGCTCAAAATGGTAGCTGCTTTCTCCTTACTGATTCGACTCACCAACTCTTCAAAAGGCATATCTGGATGATGTTCCATTAACCGACGCCCATGATAAACGTCTCTATCGTAGAACCCAATGACTTTGCCTACCGACCCATTAACCAAAGTATCGTCGAAGTTCTTGATACACATGACCTGAGCATTTTCCTTAAGGAACAACTTTGGGGGAGCCAAGAAGTTGCGCAAAAGCTTTTCCCGAGCCAAATCTGGAAGTGACCCTCCATCTTTGGCTGTATACAGTATGGAAGTCCCTTTGAGCTCGGCCAATTTGGAGTTATTAGCTTTATCCACTTCAAACCGCGTGGCATATAATTCTGTAGGGACAATTCCATCGGTGATCTCCAAAGGTCTGGAAAGCCGAAGAAACTCATTCTCAGATTCGGGTGTTACCACTCCATGCCTCATATCGTTGAGCATATCAATGAATTTATCATCACCCTTTTGACGGAAAACTTCCGTTAATATAATGCACTCGGAGATGGCCTGCCCCCATGCCCTACTTTCAAAGGCGAATAAGGCACTATCCTTGGTCTCGGTGCCATCTTTGCTAACATCATTCTTACTGACGGGAGGAAGTTGGTAAAAATCTCCACACAAAACAACTTGCATGCCTCCAAATGGCTTATCAAGAACACGACGAATCGACCGAGCCACATGATCAAGTTTATCGAAAAGCCGACCATCAATCATACTGATTTCATCCACAATCAATACTTTGGTAGTCTTCCATCTTGCCAAAGCCTTTCTATTGCGTCTGACCATTTTAAGAGTAGCATCCGCATCTCCATCACTAATTCCAATTCCTGCAAAACTGTGTAATGTCATTCCTCCAATATGGAACCCAGCAAGACCAGTGGATGCAGTCACGGCCACTTCACCAGGTGCATGTTTATGCTTAAGAGCCTTAATCATTTCACGTAAAAGAACAGATTTTCCTGTACCTGCAGACCCAGTGAAGAAAATCGATTTTCCTCGTAGAGCCATATTAATAACATTTTGTTGTTCTTGGGAGAGAATCATAGGACGGACTCTTTTGCGTTCTAACTCTGCCATGGCCAAATCCACTTCATCCTCATCATTTTCAAAGTCATTTTGGTCCCCATTTTCAAGTATATTATTCGTCAAAGCATCTGTTTGCGTGGGTAGCAGGATTGTAGGGTAAGCAAAACGAGGTTTTTTCGCTGGCCGTTCTTTAGCCACAGTATTGAATCCCCGGATCTGTTCTTGGGAGTAATATGACCGGACCTGTGGAGAGATCGACGAGTCGGATAATCCGGGGTAATTAAATCGGGGTTTCTTGAAAGGTGATTCTGCTCCATGCAGTATACGCTCAGGACTTCGTTCGAGACTTCGTCTACGAACTTCAAGTTCCATTGGCGACTGCATATCCTCCAGACCAACTATAGGTCTTGTGAATCTATCATTTTGTCCCATAGATTCATTTGGAAAACTGGTATTTGAGTCTGGTGATTTGGATAAATCCGGAATCTGTCCAATTGTACCAGAATTTAAATTCATATTAAATCTGTCTGTACTCAATAACTCATGTTTTATTCTGTCACTTTGTGGACGTCTTTGAGGCCATCTAGTATCACTTTCTAGGATTTCTCGTAATGTCCGAGAAGGTTTAGTGATTTCAGTTTCGTTCTTAACTATAGTTGAATCAGAACTATTGTGCAGTAATGATGCATCTTGTGTTGGTGAGTTAACCAGTTTCAGAGTATTCCCAAACTTCATCTCGTTTATCTGAGAATTTAATGATTTGGTTGATGGTGGAAATGACAGAGGGGATTTTACACTGGAGTCCGAATCCCATTGTAATGGTTTCAGGGCACTGCACATGGCCCTATTGTCCCGAGATCCCATATTTTTAGGGCTTTCATAACTTGCCAAATTTGTTGAACTTTCATCTGAACCTGTTGAAGTAGTTGCATAATAGGTATCTGCATTATTTGTTGGTCTTGTAAGATTTAGACCTATCTTATTTTGGTTTCCTGTATGTAGCCCATGTTTGGATGAACTTTTTAAAAAGCCTTCAATTTCGGGTTTAACCTTAATTTGAATTCCGTCTTTTGAAACGCGATCATGTTGATTTCCCTCCATTTTTACTCCTTTAAACCCTAAATTCACTTCTTGAAACCGAGATTTGACTCCTTCAAACCTTAATTTCGCCTCTTCAAATTCTAATTTGGCCTTTTCAAATTCAGCATTATTCTTTGAAAGGTTTCTTTCTTGTTGTTGCATCCGTGCATCTTCGCCTCCATTCGCCAAACTCCCTAGAACATTGTGAGTATCCACTTTACGACCACCAAAAAAGGGGTCTTGGTTTTTACAACCAATAGAATTTTGACCAATGGAAGGATTTTGACCAATAGAAGGATTTTGACCAATAGAATGATTTTGATGAACAGAAGAATTTTGACCAATGGAAGAATCTCGACCAATGGAAAGATTTTTATGAACAGGAGAACTTTGGGAGATTGGAGGCGCCTGCATATATTCAGGAAGCCCCACCAAATCTAGAGGATCAAAAGGATCTTCAGAATCTGAGTACTTATCTTTTGCAGAATCCAGCAGAGACGCGGAAAAAGTGCCCAAGTCAATGTGTTGGAGCGTTTGAAGCTTGTCGGGAGTGGGCACTAGCAGATGAGGATTTTGTGCATGGAATCCTGACATGGCTCTGAGGGCAGACACGAAGCTGACGTGAGAGATTGAAGGGGTACACTTGTTTCGAAGAATCATCGACTCTTCGTACTGGTTGGTGATACGTTGACTTGGTAGTATGTTACGCGCATCGCGCGCTCACCTATATTATTACCTTTTCCACACCTCCGTACACTCTTGCGAGGGAATCAGATAAAGCAAAAAAGGAACCCTATAATGTACAATACTGGTGTGGAATGAATCTTTACACTCGACATTTAATTACTTATGAATATTTGAAATGTCTCTTAATGTCGTTGAATGTCGTCAATGTCGTCAAATGTCTCTTAATGTCTCTTAATGTCTCTTAATGTCTCTTAATGTCGTTGAATGTCTCTAAATGTCTCTTAATGTCTCTTAATGTCGTAAAATATCCTCAAGTATCCTCAAGGATCACTTAATACCCCTTAATATCATCTAATACCACTTTATCTCTTAACTTAAACTCCTTTGATACCAACCATTAATTACACCACAATTATAAGTTGCCCCCCCCTTTTTTGGTCGCTTGTCGGAATCGAACTCACGACCTATATACATACCTGCACATAGCACGCGCTCTTAGCCACGCACCTCAACTGTTCTACAAACTGCCCCGTATATAACCCTTAAAACTAACATTACTCTTCAAGAATGACTGATGCTAAGGTATTTGCTTCGGCTGTATATGCAGTCGTGCATCACCCTGACAAATTCGCCGAAATCCTTGGCCCATTGGCCCGTCTTGCCCATCCTTCACACCCTTACACTACACCCCAAAATGTACTCCTGGCACTAGTGGTCCACACAAACCCAGTATCCACTCCAATTGCCAATATTCTAGATTTAGCAATTGAAATATGCCATGAATTTGAAATCAAGGGTTTTGGAGCAAATCTGGCCGGTTTGGAGTCTTATGTGCCGGACACCGCCAAATTTGAGTCTTTTCTCTCGGAATTGGTATCAAATTACTCGCTAGCCGATGACGTTTCTGACCTGGCTATTTTCATTTCATCAGACCAAGCGGCCGTGGAGATATCACAAGCTTTTGTTGATGATCTCAGGTCACGTGCGCACCGTTTAGGCTTCGATCCTTCCATACCCCAAAATCAAGGTCTATCCCTGAATTTTTCAGACCAACTCTTGGTTCTGTTTGTAAAGGCCAAGTGTCTTCATACACTGCAGTTTTTCCCGGAGATTTCGGCCTTTTTCGACGGGTTCACCACTCTTGATCATGTATCCTCATACGTATCGTGGGTCCATGGTATCATACACCCTTATAATTTCTATACTTTGAACTATAAAGTGCCCAACGATATATGCACACCAGCAGGAGACTTTTTGAAGCTTAAAAGTCATCATGATCAATTCAAATACTTGGTTGAACCTCTTGTGCAGGGCTCAAAACCAATGGATATTTCTGCAGCTCGGTATTTGGCCGGAACTGTACTTCCATTGACCATATATTATAATGGTGATTTACAAGAACTTTCGAATTGGACAATTCAAAATTATACTCTGGGACTGTTAGCAGATTTCCGGTTCTGGCACGACCTTCTCCTGGTGCTCATGCAGTACATGGCCTATGATGGAACGAATGTCCCCATGGAATCATATGCCGTACTTCTAAGACAATATATTGGAATGTGTCTTTTTTTCGGACTTGGAAACTCCACTTTGGGGCCAATTGAGTATAGCCATGTGCAGGACCAGATCTTATCCACAATCCAATACCTTTTACAACAATTAAATGTGGACCAAAAACCTAGTGGTATTTTGGTGGCCAATTCTAAAGATTTGGAAGTACCACAGACCTTTTCCCAGTTTTTGAGCTCGGCACACCCTTTGGTTTCAACCATCTTTAACTCCGATCTTTTCGAAATTCTTTCAGATCTTCAAGCTGTGGTCAGCACATGCTGTACATTATATCCCTTGAATGAGCTCACCATCAAGAAGTATTTCCACTTAAAATCGGAAACTTCCGGGAATAGGGTGCAAAAAGAGACTCTTTCCATTCTCTCCAAAGTGGAAACGGCCAGTTATGAGCGTATGACGTCAGCTATTGAAGGACTTAAGAAATCATTTATTTCTAGTCCTTCTTCTGCTGAAGAAATTGATCAAGTGGTGTTTGAACGGCTTCTTCAGCTCGATTCTTACGATCAAGCACTCAATTTCCTTCAAACTTCTTCTGTTTCCTTTATAGTGACGTTCCCCTTGGCACGTGGGAGATTCTGGGAACTTTTGGAGAGTGCTTCCAATTTGGATGACCGTATAGGGAAGTTGAAACTTGCTCATAACTGTCTTGAAACAATGGCTCAATTAGCACAAACAGAAGAACATCAAGACCAGGTGATTCGAATCCGGCACTTATTTAAGGCTCTCCATAACCTTAAAAATTTCAAGTTGGTATTGCATAAAAACCAACCCATTACTCCAAAACACATTTTGGAAAAACTCACCATGATCAGCAGTGAAGATAAGTTTCCTCCCATTTCACTTATTGCCATTATTTTAGAGCAAAACCCAAAGTCATATTTGGCATATGAAAAACTCTACAAAGTGGTTAACGATTTAGCCATCTATTTGGACCTCAACCTTGGAGAAATCAGTTTCCCCAAAGTCCAAAGTGCTTGTGTGGAGTCTGCTTTAATCGATAGCAATTTCTCCTTTGCATATAAGCATTCCAAGGAGTTACTTGAGTATTTTGTGGAGAGTGGAAGGACTGATGAGCTCAGTGATCTCTGGCTCATGTTCTACCAGGTTGGAAAATACATTATGGCGGATTGGTTCAACGAGTACAATGAAAAAGTGCAGAAGGACAAGATTGCGGTTTTATACCAGCAAAGAGAGATTCTCTCCAAGGCCATAAAGCATAGTACTCCTCACCGGGGTTCAGTGGACAATAGCCGGTTATTGGTGGGGCAATTCAAGCATATCAATAGTGAGATCCAAAAATGGCACCATGATGCTAAGCAACACCGCAGTGAAAACCTTAATCGGGCAGTTAAAACCACTCAAATGCATATCCATGAGAATCTTAGTGGGATTTTAAGTGAGGCCACGATTTCAAAGAGACAAGCGGGGGAAAAGTTGACCAATCTTTTGACCTCGGGGCTTGGTTGGGCTATTGGTGCAGATAGATAAAGGGTTCTTAAGGATTTGCATGATCTGAAGGGACCCTATACGTTCGAGAGGGGTTTAAAACCATCGAAAACTGTTCAAAAACTACCAAAACCTGGCCAGAAACTATCAAAAACCACTCAAAAACTGTCCAGAAACTACCCAAACCACCCCAGAAACTACCAAAAACCACCTAAAACCCCATCCCATAAGAGCCCATTTCCTGAGTTCCAGATATCCACGTCGCAATGTCTATAGACAAGTATTCCGAGATCCTTTGAGCCAATGTCTATAGACAAGTATTCCAAGCTCCTTTGAGCCAATGGTACCTGGAAGCTTCTTTAGGTCTTGGCCTTCTCAATCTGCGGTATGTCGATGTCGCCTATTATTGCTGAATCATGTTTGCTGCTAGACCATGAAAAAAAAACCCCTTCTTGAATTTCGGGACTTTTAATGAAAAAGGGAAGATCTACAAGGTAACAAAAAAGATCCATGTGCAGTCCACACTACTATACGGTGTATTGTGGGCGATGTTTTGAAATATAAAGAGTTCGTTTCATTTATGACGAAATCATTTGTTAAGAAATCATTTGTCAATCAATATGACAAGGTAAAAAGACTTTCTTGAAAAGCAGGTTTTCAGAGTGAGCAGGTTTTGAGAGTGAGCAGGTTTTGAGAGTGAGCAGGTTTTGAGAGTGAGCTGAAATTATAGTGAGCTGGAATGATAGTGAGCTGGAATGATTATGATGAAAAGTTTGTCTTCAAGAACAAGTGTATTGAAAAACAAACTGTTCATTACAGAATCTCCCAGTATCCTGTTAGATCCATCATAAGCAGGGCTCTGGCTATGAAGGTATTATAAAGCCTCTCAATCCGAATATTGTTGCAATGGAAATCCCAACATGGAAATCCCAACATTGTACAAAGTACTACGATGGTCTCTTTTGAACATTCCAGAATAACGCTTCCAATTGTTCTGGTGGAGAGTTTTTCAGTCATACGTTTCTCTCTTCAAAATCCCCCCAAAAAAAACACCTCACAGATTCCTCTATTTAAGGAACCTCAGATTCCTATTTAAGGGACCTCAGATTCCTATTTAGGGAACCTCAGATTCCTATTTAAGGAACCATCAACGAATATAAGAAGTTAGGTATAAATGTTAAGGTTGTTCTTTGCGTGGAGTACAATAGGACTATAGACCATCAAGTCAGTTAGGATATGGAATTATGAGAGGTTCCAGAAGTATAAGTAAGTGGTGAGAGTAAGTGGTGAGAGTAAGTGGTGAGAGTAAGTGGTGAGAGTAAGTGGTGAGAGTAAGTGGTGAGAGTAAATGGTGAGAGTAAGTGGTGAGCAAGAACAATAATGGCTGTTGAGTGAACCCATAGTATGGTAGTTCCAAAATCTCAAAATCTCATAAACTCATACACCTTGATCAACTATTGCAACACGTTGCGTGTACAGTGTTATTCGAAACAATTCAGACCAAGAAGACAGAATGATTCAGACCACAGTAACAATATTAAACCAACTAATAATTCACCAATTACAGTGTTATTCAAAACGATTCAAACCAATACTTCAAGATGGTTCTACCCACCTATTCGCACATACTTTCAAATCAAATGGCAGAAAGGTTCACACCAACGTTTCATACATTGAAGCATTCAATATTTTGATAATCTTAAGTCTGGAGATTGCATCATATGTACATCAACATTTAGGAGTCTTGGCGTACTAACAAGGGTTAAAGTACCAACAAGGGTTAAAGTACTAACAAGGGTTAAAGTACTAACAAGGGTTAAACTACCAACAAGGGTTAAACTACCAACAAGGGTTAAACTACCAACAAGGGTTAAACTACCAACAAGGGTTAAACCGGGACAGAACATGAACATGAACTGGTATGGTATCCTTGTTTGTGTGGTTATGTGTATTGGTTTGTTTCATTTTGCTAGTGTTGTTCGAATGATTTTGGAAAGCACTGTACTCCACAATCAGTAGTTGTATTAGCAGTAGTAGCATGGTAGTAGTAGCAATAGTACTGGTAGTACTTGTAGCAGTCATAGTCATAGTCATAGTCATAGTCATAGTCATAGTCATAGTCATAGTCATAGTCATAGTCATAGTCATAGTCATAGTCTGTATTCTATAGTCTGAATTATTAGTCAATATCCACTAGTCCACAATCAGTGGTCAGTAGCCAGTGATCATATTCAGTAATCAGTATACAGTACAATTAGTACAGCATTACCAGTAGTATGATTAGACGAGTAGTAGTAGTAGTAGTAGTAGTAGTAGTAGTAGTAGTAGTAGTAGTCGTACAGTGCCTTTCAAAACAAGCCTTTTCATACACTTGGTGCCGACTCACACACAATGGCTTACTGTTTCACAGATATCTTCAGTTGAATTCAATATTTTGATAATATTAAGTCTGGTCGATTGCCTCATATTATGATTTACTATTTTTGGGACTGTTGTAGTACCAATCAAGGGTCAAAGTACCAATCAAGGGTCATAGTACCAATCAAGGGTTAAAATACCAATCAAGGGTCATAGTACCAATCAAGCGTCAAACCGGGACAGAACATGAACATGAACTGGAATGGTACCCTTGTTTGGAGGGTTATGTGTATTGGTTTGTTTCATTTTGCTAATGTGGTTTGAAGAGTATTGAAAAAGACTATACATACAGTGTCTTTCGAAACTATTCATACCAGGAGACAAAAGGTATGGAGCCAGAAGTAACAAAAATAAACAACTCAGCAATTCAAAAAGGGTCATATTCCCTCACAGAGTGTTCCAACCAAATGTCATAATGTTTCAAACTCCAACTTTCACTTGAAATCAATATCATGAATTCTTAAATGTGGAGGCTGGTTTGAATGATTTTGGAAAACACTGTAACATACCCCCTCCCAAGTTGTTGTATATAGAATAACCATAAAACCAATTCAATTTCCTGAACGTACCCAGCTTTCTCCATTGTGTACCAAGTCGGCCTTTGTAGCGATCACCATCACCTTCTTTTCGGCCAACCTGCGCTCGCCGATTTCCTCTATCAAAAGCTGTGGATCGGGCACTGGGTTCTTGGACTCCAACGATGTAACAAAAATCTCAACCCTCCACTGCGCTCAATGTGCCTTAAAAAGTCCATGCCCATACCTTTGTTTTGTGAAGGACTCCCAAATGCAGTAACATATATTAGGTCAGTTTCTAGATTTAAGATTTCTTATTAAACGACTTCTTCTTTTCCTTGATATCGTAGAGAATATCGCCCACATTGTGGTTGCCATGGTACACCCATCCCTTCTCCGTCACATGATACAAGTTGATAGAAAGCCTCCAGAGTACGCGTCTCTATGCGTGGCAGCCAAGATACTCCGCTTACCCAATTACAACGCATCTTCCACGGACAAGTCCCAATTGTACGAGGCTGCTGTGACCTTGACGGTGTTGTCTTCGTCTTCAGACTCCGTGCTTTTGGCCGGCTCCAAATTTGTGGAGTTGGCTTCCAAGGAACCTGACAATATCGAAACTGGACATTCCAGACAATTAATACCTGGAAACAGGCAAGAAAGTCAACAGGAAACAGATCAAAGTCAGCAGATAAATGTGAATGTTCAACAAATAACAGTGAACAGTAAACAGTGAACAGTAAACAGTAAACAGTGAACAGTAAACAGTAAACAGTGAACAGCCAAATGAAAGACCGCAAGAGACAACAACAGATCACTGTCAAGAACTGATAATGTCAAGGACACAATGGAGTCAAAAGTCGGAATATAACTGAAAGGCAGCAGATAACAATCAAAAGACAATTATCAAAAGACAGAACAAGACAACATGACACAACTGGTACCTGGAACTGTGTGTAACTGGGATTGTATCTGACCACTGTGACTGACAAAAGTCTGGGGAAGTCAAATCAAGCAGGACAACAAGGTAGAAGACCAATAATTGTAGCTGTAACTATAACTGTAACTGGAACTGGAACTGGAACTGGAACTGGAACTGGAACTGGAACTGGAACTGGAACTGGAACTGGAACTGGAACTGTAACTGGAACTGGAACTGTAACTGTAACTGTAACTGTAACTGACTAAGACATATGATAGTCAAATCACAAGTCAAGTCAATTGATGCTATAACTGAAACTGAATCTGCAACTGAATCTGATATCTGTGACTGTAACTGACCACTGTAATTGATAATACATTGAAAAGTAACAATGACAACAGGACAATAACCGATAATCGTAATTATGACTAGTATGTGACTGTGCTGGGATTGACGAGACCAGATAGATAACAAAGACAAAGACAAAGACAGGGAATCAACAGAACCAGATATCGATTAACAGACAATATTGGAATCCAATGAAAGTTGGTGTGAAGCAATACGCTATTTGGTTTGAAAGGATATGCTAAGGGGTACGAAACATTCTGTCTTCTTGGTCCGAAACATTCTGTCGCGTAGGTCTGAATCGTTTCGAGTAACATTATACGTATTGAATATCTGTAGATGCCCCTACATTATTGGTCATTCCATGACATGATCCACTGGTACCGTAATTGCTCGACCATTCAGAAGAAAGTTGAGGAGAAGAGAATCGATTACGATGAGGCAAGACAAGCTTTGGCACATTGCTCTAACCCTAGTAAGGAGCCTCAGTTTATGATTATCCATTGACATTCACCATGATCAATCTACACTACACTCTATAGCATGTACTATAGTATACTCTACTCTACTCTACTATATACTCTGCTATGGTCTTCCAATTGTGTTTGTATATAATTTACTACACTACACTACACTACACTACACTACACTACACTACACTACACTACACTACACTGTATAGCATATGCTATAGTATACTCTACAATAATCCACTCACTATGGTGTTCCCAATTGTGGTGTGTATGCAGTGGTTTTCAAAAACATCCGAAACAGCCTCTAGATTAAAGATATCAGAATAATGAATTCTTCAAATCTCATTTGGTTTGGTTTTTTGACTATAGCTCTTTTTTGAATAGCTTTAAAAACACTGTGTTATGTTCTTATATCGTGTGTTCTTGATAACGTGTGCTGTTCTAAATGTGTGCTGTTCTAAATGTATGCTGTTCTAAATGTATGCTGTTCTAAATGTATGCTGTTCTAAATGTGTGCTGTTCTAAACGTGTGGTGTTCTAAATGTATGCTGTTCTAAACGTGTGGTGTTCTAAACGTGTGTTGGAGATATTTAAAGGTAAAATAAAACTTTTGTTACAGTTTTGTCTGATGTTTTTCATGTACAGGCCCAATAGAGAAATATAAAAATTGAGGCTTTCAATAGAACAATCTCTAACACCTTTGAAAGTCAAGACTCAGTCTTAGTCTTCAACAATAAGTGATTTCAGTAAGCATTTAGCGCTTGTTTGGATGATCAGTACCATATAAAACAATTGAAATCGAACATTTAGGCCCTGAAGTTCACCCCAAAATTCATAGGTAAAATTTTATCTTAACGCTGAAAGTTCTGAAAGATTCAAGTACATTACTAGAATTAAAATAATTATTTTTTATCCTTTTTTTTTTCTTTATATTTTTTCAATATTCTACTAACCTGGACAAAATGTATTCGCATTTCATCAGACGAGCTGGTTATTCACTATATCGTGGGTCATGATTTGTGTTTTCCTATCGACGAGAGACGCGATACTATGCTCAAGTCCATCCCCAGAAACTTCACCATGGCCAACAACAACCTATTGGCAATGAAAGAACATAACACTATCTTGTTATTTGAACATTTACACAATGAATGGAAATTGAGGGAAGTAAGAAGCCGGTGGAAATATCCTTTATACTTTAAATAAATGGGTATGGTGCACGGGTGTAGTCTCTCCTCACATCTCCCTCACATCTCCCTCACATCTCCCTCACTCCACTCCACTCCACTCCACTCCTTTCATACACCTTAAATACACATTTACATACTCCTTACATACCTTACATACTTTACTCATACACATTCATAGTTAGTCCCTTTACTCATACACATTTCTTATAGATGAGTGAACAGAAACTTACGGAATTGGCTATATCTAATTTCCTCAAGACTAATGATGCGTGTGCACGACAATATCAGATCCATCGTCGAAACGCTTTGGAAGTGAGTCAATTGGTTCAGACGGAAATGGCAATTGATGGTGAAATTCTGCATTCCACCAAATCCCGCCTTAATCAAATCCAATTTGATAATATGAAGATGAATGTTCAGTATACCGCCCATATGGAGGCGTTACAGAAGAATATGAGTGTTTATGAACAAATAGATCAAATGTTTGATTTGGACAAAAAGACTCTGGAACTGGATGGTCAATCACCTGGTTTTAATGGCCAAACTCCTGGTTTTAATGGTCAAACTCCTGGTTTTAATGGTCAATCACTCGATTTGGATGGTCGGATTAATGATCTTTCTCGAAAAAACGATATCATTTCTAACGAAGTGGATCGTATGGCTTCTATGTACCGGCCAGTGGTGGAAAAATTAAGCTTATTGGTCAAAAACTTCGAGAATAGCGTAACCATTAAGAATAGCAAGACCAGCAGAGGCACAATGATGGCGTCCAAAGTTGAAGGAGAAAATTCGGCGGAAAATACCGTTTTACTTAAGTACGATGCTTCTGTTTTTTCCAGAACTGAATTAGATGCTTTATTTGCTCCAATAACAAAACGTCTAGCGAGTCTTAAGACCGTAGACGAAATCAGCAACAAACCAGAACACGATAATGAAGAAAATGAGGTGAAGGAAAACCTGAACCTGAACCTGAATCTGAATGAAGGAAATGGAAAAGATGGGAATATGGACGTTGACGTTGACGTTGACGTGAATTCAAATCATATTGACGTTTCCAAACATCTTGCAGAACATCTCCAGAATAGTAGGGCTTATACCCGACTCGAAGATGGTCTGTACAGTTATGATATCTCCAAGTCAGCATCGGTGGATGTTGGTTCTGTCTCCATGAGTATACAGGAATACGCCCAAGCCATCGATGTGTTGGTTCGAGATATCCAGGACTTGGTTGTTCGAGGCACTGAGGCTAAGGAACGTTGGGTTCTTAATGCCCGGAAGATCGAAATCATGCAATCTCTTTTGGATGATTCCATGGAAACTGATCTTTCTTAGTGCATTTTAATCGGGTCTCATTGAAACAGAGAGGGTCTGGAAAAGGAGTATCAGATTTAAAGCTGATTGAGCAGAGAAGAGTCGGATTTTCAAAGAACCTACGAATCTGATTAAACGAAGAAGATGATTGAAGCTGATATGATTCTGAATCGATTAGAGAAATATCTGATCAAAGAAGAATCTGATTGAAGCTTATTGAAGCTGATAACAAGCTGATTGAAGCTGAGAAGAATATGATCAAAGCAGAGAGAGTCTGGTCAAAGGAAAATCTGATTCAAACAGAGAAGGATCTGATAAAAGAGTCTGATAAAAGAGTCTGATAAAAGAGTCTGATCGAGGAAGGATCTGATTTGAGCAGTCAAGAATCTGAACTCGATTGTTTCTTTGTTTTTTGTTCATATCATTTCTTTTCGTTTACTTCATTTTTCTGATGCTCAGAATTCCTCATGTCCTGAAATCATGCCACTAATCAATCATTCATTGATATTGTTCATTGATCCAAATTCAACCCTCCCTGCAGGACAAATAAAGGAAGATGTCAATGTGATATCTGTGTCTGGATGTCTATGCCTGGATGTCTGTACATGGAGATGACTGTGGAATCAAACCATACCTCTTTTGTGCCTTGTTACTGGGGCTCGTGAATCTGGACCCATTAGACCTTTTGAGTTCCATTTATCATTGTGTCTTCTTCTGGTTCTAGAACTCAAAGGATCATTAAAAAGGCAACAACATTGAAGGAATCCAAGGTCATCGAAGGAATATAAGGTCATCGAAGGATTTTTAGGTGATAGATGAATCTTTTATTGAGTGTTTTGAGAAGCAAGAAGAACTGAAAAATATCAATGGCCAAAAGAAAAGTGAAGATGAAAAGAGCAATGAGCATTTGAACAAAGCACTTTTTGAGGAATTCGGTCATGAAAACAAAGAGATAAGGATCCTGCTCAAACAATTCAGGATACTTCGAAGGCCATTTTAAGCCATCCTCGGCAGTATGAGAACACGGAACCATCTCTTTACCAACTACGAGGAGAAGGAGATGCTAGTGCTTTCCAACACTTTTTTTTAACCAGAACCTTAAGACGTTCGGAGTTTAAGGAGAAGATCAACGAGCTTGAAATGGGATCAGCGACATTCTCATTGATCTTGTTGTTTGATTTTTTGGGCCCAGAACATTCAGATGACCAAATACTTTTACTGCAATGATTTGGGTAATTGAGTCAATTGACCTTGTTTGTGATTGTGCTTTGATGTGGGTGACTTGAATGTGGCTGACTTGAATATGGACTGAGGTGAATTTAAATCATTTCACTCCACAGTGATTGAAGCAAAATCGATCAAATTTTTTTTTTGAGATCAAATCAGGTTTCAAAACAATGAAGGGATCAACAGTATGAGGATTGAAACATCATACCATGAAAATCATCCTTCGTCAGAGGCAATTGCACATGGCAAGACGACTGTGGAATAAGTTTACGGGGAGTACGGGTTTGTTTTATTTACTTACCAGGGACTATTTCTTATAGAGGGAGTTCAGGAGAGTGGAACTATACAGGTTTCAAATCTTTGATATGCCATCCAAAGCCTTGGTCCGAATACAAAGCTTTTCGTTTGTTCTGGAAGAACTCAGAGAGTGATGATTATATGCAGGAGAAAACAAATGGGACAAAGAACAAGTCAAAGAAAAGGACGAGCAGAAGGATAAAAAGGAGAATAAAAAAAGAGGTTAAAATAAGGTGATGATCTCAATCTACAGCATTCTGAGACCTAGATTGATACACACGAAGATAAACCCCTAAGATAAATCCAGAGTGTGAAGATCATTATCAATGCCATACAAAAAGGTTCAATAAGAATCATGAATACCAACCAGAACTGAATCCTGAACTGAACCCAGAACACCCAGAACACCCAGAATTGAACCCAGAACTGAATCCAGAACTGAATCCACCAATCATAGGCCCTGATTTGACCATTGCATAGTTGTCTATCCCTTTGTCTATGCGTTTGTCTATTTCTTCGTCTATGCCTTTGTCTATTTCTTCGTCTATGCCTTTGTCTATTTCTTCGTCTATGCCTTTGTCTATTTCTTCGTCTATGCCTTTGTGTCTTTGATTTATCTATATCGTTGATTCATGTCATTGTGGTTTTCATCTGGTCCTGTTGCTTAAGTGGACAAGATTTCATATAGGCATAAAGGGGGATTAAAAGGAATAGTGAATAAATATAACGTCAACCTCTATTTATTATCTACTTTCTACCTTAAGTCTCTATTCTTACATTAATATCTGCATTACTTCACAGACCATCACTCATATCTCACAACTCAACTCACATCTCACATCTCAGAACTTAGAACTCAGAACTCAACTCACAACTCAGAAGTAACATCTCACAAGTGACATCACACAAATGACAGAATGACAAGCAGATATCAAAGATCACTGACAAGGATAAAGTAGAGAAACCTGAAAATAGGCAAAATGCAATGAGTCTGGAGAAATTGAAAGGACTCTGGAACTCACAGAAGCAAGTAACAATATCTGGTATTGACCAAGATAACTGATAACTGACAACTGATGACTAACAACTGACAACTGATGACTAACAAATGACAACTGACAACTGATGACTGACAACTGACAAATGGTGAATACATTGTTTTTCACAAGTATTCAAACCATAGGGCATAATGTTTGGAACCAGACCTAACAAAATTAAACAAATTAAGAACTCATACCCCTTCACACAATCTTGGGAAAACCAAATTTCATAATGTTTCAAACACAAACTTTCACTAGAATGCATTATTCTAGAATCTTAAATCTGGAGACTGGTCTGGTCTGAATGTTTTTAAAAAGCACTGTAACTGGAAGATGATGAATAACTGAAAGATGACAACTAACAAGTAATAACTGACAACTGACATTGGCCGAGATTGACTGACAACTCGCAACTAACAACTAACAACTGGAATAGTGTTTATGATAAGCACTAATTTTTCTCCAGGTCTCTCCGTCTCTTCTAACCTAACTTCTGTTGTGTCTTGTTTCTTGTCTGTCTGACTTCTGACTGTCTGACTTATGTCTGACTTCTGACCGTTTGTCTGCCTTGTTTTTGTCTGTCTTGATTTCAGCCTGTCATGTCTCAGTCATTCTGACTCCATGAGAAAACATCTTTCCATTCACAAAGTTTTGTGTTTACCGGGAAATAGTTTTCAAAGAATCTCCATGATCTCTTTGCACATTCTCCTTGTTGTTGAAGAGCCACTTTTCTTCCTCTTCCTCTTTTTCTTCTTCTTCTTCTTCTTTTTCTTTTTTTTTCAACTCCACGAATGCATGTTTGGTATTATCGACACTTAACAAGCCAATGGCCAAGTTGAACCATGCATGGAAGTTTGTGTGGTTAAAAACAATTGCTCTGGAGAATGTCTAGGGGGGTAAACTGATAATTCTGGCCTTCCAAAACCACCACAACCGTAAAAGACCCTGTTTTTTGAACCTGTTTTTGATCCACTTTTCGAACCACTTTTGAGCCTGTCTTCAATTCTGTTTTTGATCCACTTTTCGATCCACTTTTGAGCCTGTTTTCAATTCTGTTTTTGATCCACTTTTCGATCCACTTTTCGATCCACTTTTGAGCCTGTCTTCAATTCTGTTTTTAATCCACTTTTCGATCCGCTTTTGAGCCTGTTTTCAATTCTGTTTTTGATCCACTTTTCGATCCACTTTTCGATCCACTTTTGAGCCTGTTTTCAATTCTGTTTTTGATCCACTTTTCGATCCAGTTTTTGAACGAAAATGTACTTGCCAATAAACTGTCTCACATGTGGAGAATTGCTGTCTGTAAATCCATCACACTTTCTGTCTTCTGGTTTTCTCCCTCCTTTCCTATTTGTCTCCTATCTGTCCTCTATCCTGCCTCTGTCCTGCCTCTGTCATGTCTCCTTTCCTACTTGTCTCCTATCTGTCCTCTATCCTGCCTCTGTCCTGCCTCTGTCATGTCTCCTTTCCTATTTGTCTCCTATCTGTTCTCTGTCCTGTCTCTGTCTCTGTCTCTGTCTCTGTCCTGTCTCCCTTCCTAACTTGTCTCCTGTCTCTCCTTCTCTGTCTCCTGTCACATTTATCGTGGCGCTTACTCCACAGGACTAATCAAAATCACAGAGTCTCCACGTACAAATACCATTTCAGTCTTCTTCACTGCCACATCGCCTTCTTTTTCTCCATAAATATACTCCTCTGCATCACTCAACACCATGTTACAGTGCGAGTCATAACCTTGCAATTTCCCTTTCAATTCACGAGCTCCACGTAACTTGACTAGAACGAGCTCATCGAGTTGGTACCTAATAAGATCAAGCGGCTCCTCTTGCTGCGCTTCTGTTTGAATGGATGTCATGATGTTTGTCTTTGACTTTGGTACTTAAGTTTTGGTGCGTATAGACTGCTTAAACATTGACCATTGGAAAATCAGTACATCCCGCGAAGTACTGCATATACGCTTTTGGGACTGCATCTAGTCAAGACCCTATCCAACTAGTTCTCTTTAAAAAATGAAAAAAATCACTAAAAATCACTTAAAATAGCTGTACTTCTTCTTCTTCAACAAGAAAAAATATATGGTAACCAAAGTTTCTGAGGTAACCAAAAATGAAAAAAAAAAAACTGGAGAAATTTCGGATGTACGGGTCTTTAATGTCTTCGTTTTATTTTTAGTAGAACTTCTCCAAATTGTCTTTATGCTGAGGTTAAAAAACATGTTTAAAATTTTCCAATTCAAATATTTAAAATGTTTCTTTATTATTTTTGTGGAATTGACATAGGTAGTGGATTTAAGTATGGTTGATTAGGATGGTCGGAATTGGGGGTTTAAACCGGGGTTGCGAAACACCCAAAACGTACCAGTACATACCAGTACACCGGTACATGCACATACATACCGGTATACACCCGTATACCAGGCTACCTCAGCAGAAAAAGGCCCAAACGCAAATGACCTTTTTTTTCATCTTAACGAGATATAAATTGGTTGATTAGAATCCTGGAATTCCGGACTTCACATTGTATATTTTTTTTAATTGAAAAGCTATGTGTAGTGGATTTTTAGACATCCTGTAGTTGCCAATTCCGGCCAATTCCGGTCAGTTCCGGCCATGCCCTTAAGTTCCGGCCACGCTTTCTCAAAATCATTCATCATATTAATACTATATGTTTTTTCCAAAAAAGATTCAAGCTACAATAGCAAAAATAAATAAACTAATAATTCACACATGAAGGATCTGAATTCAAATTAAGGCATAGAATGGAAGTTCAGATTAAGGCATAGAATGAAAGTTCAGATTAAGACATAGTATGGAAGTTCAGATTAAGACATGGAATGGAAGTCGTACCCCTTAGCACACATCCTTTCAAACCAAATAGCGTAATGCTTCATATCAACTTTCATTGGATTTCAATATTCTGAAATCTTAAATCTCTGGAGGATTGCTAGTATTATGGTATAGTATTAGAGTCCAGTAGTCCAGAACAATAGTAGAGTATATTAGAAGAATAGAGTAAAAGGTTAAAGTAGAAAGGTATAGTAGTAGTGGTAGTAGTAGTAGTAGTAGTAGTAGTAGTAGAATTATATAGAAGAACGTGGTAAAGTAGACATAAAAGTAGGGTCTAATAGTATAGTAGAGTAGTATACAGTGTAAATTATAGTCGTAGGTTATATTAGTAGAGTGTCATAATAGAGTATAGTATTAGAGATTAGAGTAGAGTATAGTAGTATAGTCGTAATGGAATAGAGTAGAGTATAGTAGTATAGTCGTAATGGAATAGAGTAGAATATGTTGAACATGTGAGATTTCCTTGTTGAGATTTTGCGTAATCTCTTTGCTAACTTGGAATTGTTATGACGTTGGTCTCCAGTTGCTCTCTTCTGTATAATGGTTCAGGATTCATCTTAGATCACTTATATTCATCTTTAAACTAGATATCAGTGAACTATTCTCACAATCGATGCCGCTCAACCTAGAGCGGGCTCCTCTCTATATATAGTTGGGTCCCTCGGGAGCCCTAAACCGCTCCCTCTCTCGCCCTTCTCTCCCACCTACATTGTCTTCAAAGAAAAGAATGTCCCAGAGTTGGACACGAGCCCAACTAGGGCTGAACCAGAGCCCAACACAGCTTAGTTAACAACTTTCTCCCTTAAACAATACCCAATATTGCTTCATCTGAATGCCTTCATTGGAACATGCAGGTCCCTCATCGTATGTTCCACAATTTCAACAGTTCATAGTAGTACAGTGGGGTAAGAAAGGGGTGACGAACACTTACTGCATGTGTAGCTTAGCACATTTCTAAGTCTATTCGAAAAAGGGGTTTAAAACACCTTACTACAGGATGGGAAGAGCCCCGTATCTTGGATACATAATTTGGGTAAAGAGTTCAATCACGAAAACTCTAGTTTAGTTATCATAGGAATACATCAATGACTACAACACCTTCCCTGCCTTATTTGAAGAAGTTGTTAGACAACGGATGGACTCGCATTCCGGTACAGTGTTATTCAAAACTATTCAAACCAATAATTCAATATGGTTCTACCCACCTATTCGCATAGACTTTCAAATCAAATGGCATAAAGGTTCACACTAACGTTTCATACATTGAAGAATTCAATATTTTGATAATCTTAAGTCTGGAGATTGCCTCATATTATGATTTACTATTTTTGGGACTGTTGTAGTACCAACAAGGGTTAAACTACCAACAAGGGTTAAACTACCAACAAGGGTCAAACGAGGACGGATCATGAACATGAACTGGTATCCTTGTTTGGAGGGTTACGTGTATTGGTTTGTTTCATTTTGCTAGTGTTGTTCGAATGATTTTGGAAAACTCTGTACTCCACAATCAGTAGTAGTAGTAGTAGTAGTAGTAGTAGTAGTAGTAGTAGTAGTAGTATTAGCAGTAGTAGCATGGTAGTAGCAGCAATAGTACTGGTAGTACTAGTAGCAGTCATAATCATAATCATAGTCATAGTCTGTAGGCTGAAGTCTGTATTCTATAGTCTGAATTATTAGTCAATATCCACTAGTCCACCATCAGTGGTCAGTAGCCAGTGATCATATTCAGTAATCAGTATACAGTACAATTAGTACAGCATTACCAGTAGTATGATTAGAGGAGTAGTAGTAGTAGTAGTAGTAGTAGTAGTCGTAGCAGTACAGTGCCTTTCAAAACAAGCCTTTTCATACACTTGGTGCCGACTCACACACAATGGCTTACTGTTTCACAGATATCTTCAGTTGAATTCAATATTTTGATAATATTAAGTCTGGTCGATTGCCTCATATGTACACCAACACTTAGGAGTCTTGCAGTACCAATCAAGGGTCAAACCGGGACAGAACATGAACTGGTATGGTTTTCTTGTTTGGAGGGTTATGTATGTGTATTGGTTTGTTTAATTTTGTCGTGTAGGTCTGAATCGTTATATCGCGTAGGTCTGAATCGTTTCGAATAACACTGTATGGTGTTCATGATTTGGACTTGTTCACGTGACCGTAGTATGTGCGGATAAAAAAATTCATCATTCACTCACTTTATTCTCTTCAACCATGAGGCGGTTTCTGACCACAATAACTCGTATGCAACGGAGCAAGCCACTCCGCTTCTCTCCTAATAATATCAAGTTACGCCCACCAATTGTTCCCACCCATAAAAATTTCGATGTATCTCCAGATCATCCATTATGGGCGTTTTTCCCCGAGGGCGCTAATTCTACGCTGTGTTTTCGGGAACCAGATGAACTTCCTCTGCTGCTGAGAGCATGGACCATGTCAGAATTAAGACGCAAATCATTTGATGATCTCCATAAAATTTGGTACCAGACCTTAAAAGAACGGAACATTTTAGCTAGGGAGGTTCGTTTGGCTTCTTCATTTGATTATGCTAATGTGCAGGCCTTTGATGAGATTGACGATAAATTAACATTATCTCAAAAAAGATTGAAACAGGTACTTTTAGAAAGACAAGTTGCTTATGAAAGAGCTCAAGTTTTGGCTCAAGAACAACTTCAATACTTGGATGAGTTCCATGATAAATACCTCAATGCTGATGAAACTCAGATTGCTGATTATAATGATCGCTTGATACGCTTAAGGTATGCACTTTTTGGTATTGAGCCTGATTTGGCAGAAACTGATTTACTGGAAATCAATGTTAAATTTGTGGAAGGTGTTTCATATGTGGCCCTGTTAAAGGTTGCCCGGTACAATGCTCATAACCAAGGTGATAATGTTTTACAATTACCTTTGAATGGAATCATGGAGGAGATTCCTTTCCTTTTACGTGAAACTGAAGAAGCTGTGGCTGAGGTACGGGCCTTGAGAGAATCTGGATCTAGTGTTAAGATCGATAAGATTGATGTGTTTGAGTTTATTAGAAACGTCTTGCGCTCTGTGCAGGAGGCTGACTCAAACTTACACTCAAACTTAGACTCAAACTTAGACTCAAACTAGTGTATATAGTGATAAATACTGATATCAATTTGGTAGTTATTAGATAATCTGAATGGGATTGACTTCAGTAGTGTTTTCAAGCAATGTGAATGGAATGGAGGATGCTACTACTATGGGGGGAGGGGAGTCCCTCGGAATTGCATGTGCCCCCCGGATCTCACCGTTATAGGAGGTCCACACCAGATCACTTAAACAAACACATTTTTGGCTGGAAAAAAAGTACCATTAAGATGTCTGGAATTCTAGTATTCCAAGCAACTAATTTTTATGGCCATCGAGCCAGAAAAAGGGTTGTTTGCATTGACCTTTTTTATGCTGAGGTGGCCTGGTGCACGGGTGTATGTGTAAAGGTTGGCCCATTTCCCGTCCATTTCCCGTCCATTTCTGGTTCACTTCTGGTCCACTTCTAGTTCACTTCTAGTTCACTGCAACTGAAGACATATCTTCTTTGAAAATATCAAGCAAGTTATTGTATCTTAAAATGACATTGGCAACCGTAAAGCGCAATCTTTTCAATTGGAATTTTATGGAGCTAGATATCTAGTCCAAAGATTGGCAAGGATAAACTTTGATGGTGTAGCTAGTCAACCCCACAAAAATCAAATAGAAAAAGAAACCAGAAGATCAGTAAGAGCTTGAAGATGTCGAAAACACCACAACATCAAAGGATCAAAGGATCAAAACATCAAACCAAATCACCAAATCACCAAATCACCAAATCACCAAATCACCAAATCATCAAATCACCAAATCACCAAATCATCGAAAAGATGAGGTTATAGAAAATTTAAGGAATGGAAGTGCGTCGCACTCCATAGTTAACCCTGTGACATGCACCAGAGAATAATAACCCATCCCAAATGTTCCATGATTCTCCATAATTTTCCATAACTTTTAAAGAATGACTCTATGACTCTTTTTTTTTTTCGGTTCCAATTCCCACCTGAAAATTCCTTAGCCCATCATTTAGCCCATCATTTAGCCCATCATTAAGCCCATCATTAAGCCCATCATTTAGCCCATCATTTAGCCCATCATTTTGGTGTGTCTAAATTCAGTTCTGTTTGGCTTGGCTTCGAGAGCTTGGCTTGACTTGGCTTGGCTGGGGCCTTGAGGTTCTTTTTTTTTTTTTTTTGGAACCTTATTGGTGTACGGAGGTGCACCCACTTCTTCCGAGCTTTCGCAAGTTCAAGTTAATACCTCCACACCATCATGGGAAACAGAATCACGGGATTTCTCGCTGGAGTCTTTCTTACCGGTGCTACCACCGTGTATACTGCCCGGCTCGTTTCGGGAATCCAGGCCAACAATTCATCGCTCATCAAAAACGCTGATGATGTCATCAACAACCGCATCCTTACGCACACTCATGAAACAAGCCTTTCAGTTCCGGTCAACCGTAGAGGCGTTGTTGTGAGCAGACCTTCGGTGGCTGAAACTTGTAAGGATATCTGGAACGATGAGATCATCAAGATGACCAACCGAGTGTACTCCATCAACTGGTATAGGTGGGGACTTGAGATCGACAAGAAGGTCAACAAGCTCACAAATAAGGTGGTGGATATTGCTTTCGAGAAGAAGTAACCTCATAACACGTTTGGCTTCAAGGTAGAATGATACCCAAGATCATGGCTGACCAATTGCCACAGTACCAATTACCATCAATGAGTGTTTGATCAATGAGTGTTTAATCAAAATCTGCCTGAAAGTTTCAATGTCAATTCCAGGTCAGTTCCAGTGTCATCAATGACTGATCACTATTTCGTCATGGTCAATATATATATATCGAACTCATGTAGAGCATTTTTAGCACTGATTCCTCATACGCTCTATGGGCAGCGCACTACTCATCGTAGACACCTAGTGATATAATTCAATCACTCTCTGATTCACTCTCTTGCACATCCTTTGCTGTCACTGATTCTGGTTCTGTCTCTGCCTCTGCCTCTGCCTCTGTCTCTGTCTCTGTCTCTGTCTCGGAATTGGCCTTGGTATCTTCCCTGAACGAACTATAGATATCCCTGTATATAAACCAGTTGGCCACAGGTGCTATTATCAGAAATACCAACGATACCAAGACCTGAAAGAATCCCCAGTTACGAGGAAAAACTCCAAGCATCGACGATGCAAGCACCCAGCCAATGAAATCTGTATAAATGGAATCGTAGCCTTGGGCGAGTCGTGTCAATACCAAGTCACAGCACTGGAGCGACGGAATGGCTGTACTAGGTCCCTCGATTTTCTTGGTGATTTCCGGCTTCGTCTTTTGTTCCTCTGCATACCCTTCACTGGCAAAATTCCCGGGATATACACACGACACCCGGTAGTTATAAGAGGAAAGTTCCTGGCGCAAAACAACTGAAAGGGCCGAAAGTGCTGCCTTGGCTGGAGCATATTGACCATAGCCAATAAATGGGAACAGAGCCACGGTGGAAGAAAAGAGAATCACGTGGCGGGGCTTGAAGTTGGATGTCACGTGGCCATGTTTTTCCAAAGCCATCTTATGTCCTGCATGCACCGTATTGACTGCCGTCAAGTAATTGATCGACATTCCAGTAGCTAGTTCCGAGCCCGAAAGGTCTCCAAAGAGTTTGGGGATTGACAGTCCTGCACAGCAAAAAATAAAGTCCGGGTCCATTTTTCTCCGGGCCAATTCCTGCCACATCTCGTCACACAGAGTGTAATCCGCCACGTCACAAGCAATATAATCAATAATGGTTTCTTCAGTAGTTTTTCCACTTTCCTTTTTAGTAGATGAAATCTTTTTTATGTGTTCAACTTGTTTCTGGAGCTTCTTTTCTGTTCTGGCCACGAGCACCACAGAACACTTTTGTTCATAGAGTCGAAGAGCAATATCGGCTCCAATCCCCTGGGAAGCCCCCACCACCAAAGCAGTTTTTCCTTCGGGGAGAAAGTGGTTCTTGGAAAAGAACATCTTTTCTGTAATCAGTTGTTGTTATATGAGTAGATCTTTAAAGAAATCTATCAATATTCCGTATCTGTACTAGTCAGTCTCTGTTGAATCCGTACTAGTCAATCTCTGTTGAATCCGTACTAGTCAATCTCTGTTGAATCTGTACTAGCCAATCTCTGTGAAACCTGTACTGGTCAATCTCTGGGAAACCTGTACTAGTCAATAAAGCAGTAGATCAAGTAGAATTCAGGATTTTGATTTGGTAAACTGTACTCTTTTGTATCTTATTCTGTGCTGTCCTCTGTAGTATTCCGTAGTTTGAGGACACTGGATTGTCAGTATTCTGGATCGTTGTATTTCCAGTATGATCAATTTCAACAACCTGAAAATGAATCTGGTTCTGGTTCTGGTTCTTTATCTGGACGTATATCTGACCGTTTATCTGACCGTTTATCTGACCGTTTATCTGTGACGATTGATATGAAATGAAGGAGTGAGAAGAGAGTAATTTCTGATTACCGCGAATGCTCACTATGAAGCCCTCTCACACTCACCGTATTAATGGAAAACTGTACAGAAATGCTGCGAAAGTTGAGAACTGGAATAAATCATGAACCAAACAAGAAAATATTTTGATTTGATGTTTCCAAAAAAAAATGAAGTAAATCATTGTGGATTCAATAATCATATAAAAATGCCGAAGAATTTTTTTTGGATTTTTAGAATTTTTTGGATTTTCTTTTGAGTTGTGCAGGAATAACCAATCGATTCTCTGGTCTCCTTTTCTCAGAACAATATGGCTGTAAATACCTCCTTCACTAGTAGATCTCCACCAAGACAGAGATAAAGCGATAACACGGAAAATGAATTTATGAATATTCCATTAATATCCCAGAGGTGTGTTGCTGTCTTTTCCTCTTCATTCTCTTCATTCTCTTTTTGGTTGCAATAGTGAACACCATTGATCCACTCTATTCCACATCCACCTCCATTCTCACCCTATTCAAAACTTGAGATGATTTGTTATCAATTTTTCACTAAAGACTTTATTTGATTATTAGTCTTCCAATGAAGGCCCACTAAAGCACCATTTATTGGAGGGGAAAATGGCCAATTCTGGGTTCATACGGTATTCGATTTTGAGCCGGTGAGGGGGAGGCCGAAGGCTCAAAGCTATGAGTCTCTCGAAAATGGACAATAACAGCCCGGACTAGTTTTTTATCTTCTCAATCACAACATGTCCAAATTTTTGGTGGTCACCCATAAAGATCAACTGCTTGTCTCCTTTCACCAAAGACACAATGTCCCGTGCCTCTGAATACCGGTGTACTCTCATCAATCAAGACCGTGTTTAAGTGACCTTCAATTCTTATTTCCAGGGCATCCACACTTATATAGCACACCATATCGGCACTTTCGAATACCAATTTGTATGTGTGTGTGTAAATAAAGAGTATCACTTCATTGGTTGTAATTAATTCTGTACTACAGGGGGGAATGGCGTACTTATATATTGGAAGCTGCACGTTGGGTGGCAAATGCTTATGCACAAGCAAATGCAAACACAACACAAACACAAACACAAACACAAATGCAAATACAAACACAAACATGAGGTGCATCAGATCTGAAACACTCAGCTATTCTCGGGGTATATAAAGCACACCGCGCCCACCAAAAATTGCAGCCACATTAAAAATCCTTAACTAACAAAATTCCTTAATCCTTAATCCTTAACCCAAGCCTTTATAATCTACAATGATTTATTTGACGATACGATGATTCCATTACGACATATTTCATGTTTCAAATTTATCCATCACTAGCAACTTTTAACTTAGACTGAATCTTGACCTAATTAACGAACTGAGCGGAACTAGAGAGAGACCACGTTCTACTATGATTATCAGTTCTATGAATGCTTGAAATTAGAGGTTGTTATGAAGATACCCCATAGAATGCCCGTCTTATAAGCTGTGATTTTGGAAATCCATATGTGAAGGACTAGATTGGACTCGAAAAGGTACTCATCAAGACAATATAAGAGTGATAACTTAGGTTATAGGGTAAAATAGATCAATACTAGGGCCACATATCTGACAACTGGTGATACGACGTAAAGGTGATGTGGGCTTGATATCTGATCTATTACTACTCCACGAAAATTGACCTTCGGTTGCGGCCATACCAAGTGTACAGTACTGTTTCCCGTCCGATCAACGTTAGTCAAACCACTTAGGGCCACAGTGAGTAATGCAGTGGGAGACCATGTGTGAAATTGTGGTGTTGCAATCTCTTTTTGTTTTTGTTTTTTGGAGTTTATTATATGTGGAAATTGGAAACCCAAGTCTGATGTACTTTTCTTGTGGAATATTTTTTAGTTGGATGTGGACATCGCAAAACTACACCTGATCAATGGCACGTGTCCTACTACCCTAGAAACTTCCACATATACCATACCATACACTAACTTCTACAGTTCTGAGCAATTGAATAACTCTCCACACAACCATTTTTTAAGTCAGTTTGAGCATGGAAAGTTCAATTTGTTGAACATACTTTTTTTCCCATAACCCGAGACTGCATATAAGAGAGGGATTGATAATGAAAATATCAATTGAAAAACCAACCCAGAAAATCAGATACCAATACTAATGCTAATGATTTAGTGATTTTCCCCTCGTGTCTAAAATAGGTAAGTCTGTTTTCCCTGGAGTGCAGAAAGTACTGGGTATTCTGCAATGTGCTCCTTGGTATAGTTCACCTCGATCTCAGGCACCTAACAGAACACTTGTGGCAGCAAGTGGGATTCATGATAAAGTACTTCAACGTGTCATATACGTTTTCAGAGTGGATCATGGATCAACATAGGATATTTATGGTTATGTCAAACATAAGCATAATGACTTAAGGACGTACTCTTATGGCGTCGATATCAAGGTCAAGGCCAATCGCATTGTTGGCAGAAAACTCCTTAAGAATACAATGTTGAGAAGAGTAATTTTCTTGAGAAGAATAATTTTGTTGAAAAGAATAAGGTTGTTGAGAAGAATACGTTGTTGAGAAGAATACGTTGTTGAGGAGTGAGCCCAAATCCACAGCAACAGATTTGGTCAAATTTCAGCACACAATTGTTTTTTTCAGTTTTTCCATTGGGACATTTTTCAAGGATGTTTTTTCCATTGGCCTTGATATGACAAAGAGAACTCATGGACTCCTCAAAAGTGTCTTTCTGAGTACCATTGAGCTTCAACTGCAACCTCATCTCTCGGCACCTCCAGTTCTAAAAATAATGAGTCTTCCGGTCTTGGTTGGAGTATAATTCTTATACCTATTGATCAAATGTCTCTGTTCCCGAGGGCTTTGTCTCAAAAATTCAGCCAAAATCAGCAATAACTCACCAAAATCAGCCAAAATCAATTCCCTTTGAAGTTGTTCACAGGGGTTAGGGTGTGCCACATCCAAAAGAACCCTTAATACGACCTTCGTGTTATAGTTCATCTGGTGGACCCTTATCCAGAACTGTGTGTGGTGAAAATCAATTTTTTCTTTGGTAAACACCTACCCAGGGATCAAAAAAGGAAAAAAAAGACCTGGATATCTACAATGGGTGGTTTTCCGAAAGTCTAACTCTAACCTTCAATCTCTGTCTTTGATTTGGGTCTCTAGGCAACTTGGCGGGAACAGGAAATCGGTGTGCAGGATACTAAAAGGCCAAGTGAGTTGTATGATCAATTACAATCAGGATATTCATCAGTGTTCATCAGAGTTCATCAGTGTTCATGATCAGAGTTCATCATCAGTCTTAAGGATTCAGACCTCAAACTTCAAACTTCAAGCTTCTGATGTTTTATGATCTTATTACTTGATTGGGTCTCCAAGGGCCATTCGTTGCTCTGTATTTTTGGTATTGCATACTGAACAATGTTTCCGAATCTGGAATATTCAAAAGGAGTTGTCAAGGAGTTGCCAAGAAGTTGTCAAGGAGTTGCCAAGGAGTCAATGAAACAGACTGCAGAATATTCCGTTCTTGAAGTTTATTTTTATGGTTTTTTTTGACCTGCATCTTTGAACCACTTAAGGTTTCAGAATGAGATAAGCCTGGAGTTAAATGCTGGATTGGAGTCTGCATACACATCACTAGAGTATGGGAGTGGAGTCTGCATAAATACCACGAGTATGGGAATGGAACTGAATGTCCATTTTACATACACTGGAATGTGGTGGTTTCTATCAAAACTAGCCAGAGAAGTCCGGGTACCTCTGACGTTAATGAATGGCATGGGTTTTACTTATATCAAAGGGTAAGACCCGTACACCACCACGAATGGATGTCATAATACTCATACCAAAATCAGATGAGCTGG
Organism: Metschnikowia matae var. maris; assembly: GCA_002370695.1. Taxonomy (NCBI): domain Eukaryota; kingdom Fungi; phylum Ascomycota; class Pichiomycetes; order Serinales; family Metschnikowiaceae; genus Metschnikowia; species Metschnikowia matae. The sequence continues at coordinate 43,519 of NKZH01002329.1, forward strand.
ATTAGATGAAGGGGGTATCAATGTTGACTTTCATTTGGAAAAATTTGGAACTTTTTTGGAACTGTACGATACCTTAATATGGAACAATTGTGAAAGGGACTATCAAGGTACTGCAGACTGATACTATACAAGACTCAGCCTTTGCCCCTCCAACAAAAAGAGAGAAGCAAGAAGAAGGAAGAAGAACAGAAATGAATAACAAGGGAATCAAAGAAGATCAATTATATCCTTAATGGTGTCAAGTGGTTTGATGGGCAGTGTATGGTTGGTCAGTGTATGGTTGGTCACGTGCGAGACTGATGAAGGAAACACACCCATATTTGAACCATTCTCAATTGGTCATTGATTCATAAAAGTTATGCCATGCAGGAATTGAATGAACTGTAAGGATTTTCGGGAGGGAAAGAATATTAGGGAAACTGGATAGTGGTTATGGTTATGGTTTTGGTTATGGTTTTGGTTTTGGTGTTGGTTGTGATTATTCAAAAGGGTAGGGTATGCTTAGGTGCAGTACCCAATACACCTGCATATAACCCCACAATCTCTGCTCGCACCGTCCCACTCACCACCCAACACCAACACCAACATCATCATCAGCATCAGCATCAACTTTCAAACCCCAAACCCAAACCAAATCCGTACACCACGATGTCTGGCCGTCAAGGAGGAAAAGCCAAGCCTTTAAAGGCTCCAAAGAAGAAAGAGCAAGATTATGATGAGGATGACCAGGCATTCAAGGCCAAGCAAAAGGCCGATGCTGCTGCTAAAAAAGCCATGGCTGAAAAGGCAAAGAAGGGTGGCCCTATGGTTGGTGGAGGCATCAAGAAGAGTGGCAAGAAGTAGTTATATAGAAATGAATTTATTTGTTTTCCTGTTCCCCAAGTATCAAGTAGTCATTGTACTTGGAGTATAACCATCTATGCATAGACAAAAAAGGGAATGCAGTATCCTCCATGGAATCCATCTCTACCCTTTAACCCTTTAAGAAACCGGAGATTTTAAGAAACCGGAGATTTTAAGTAACCGGAGATCAATGGGTCAAAAAAGCACTTTGGGGTCTTCAGGATATTGGAATCAAGAAAGTAGTCTTTAAATCGAGTATAAGAGCACCTTCGATAGAGCACTCTTTAATAGAATACTCTTTAATAGAATACTCTTTAATAGAATACTCTTCAATGAACCACTCTTCAATGAAACACTCTTCAATAGAATACTCTCCAATGAAACACTCTTGAATGGTATCATAGAGTGGTACAACGAGTAACCATAATAACACTCATTGTATCATGAAAGTAATACCACACTTTTGGTAGACCCATTATGTAACATATGACTCTTCTTCCAAGTATTTTGAGTGTGTATTTCCCATGACCCAAGACCAAGACCAAGACCAAGACCAAGACCAAGACCAAGACCAAGACCAAGACCAAGACCAAGACCAAGACCAAGACCAAGACCAAGACCGCCAAGAAGGTATCCTTCCGGTCATAGTAATAGCCATCAGATCAATTCATTAGTCAATTAAGTAACCAAGGTTTCTTTAGATTTCATCAGTGAGCAGAAGGACAACGAAATGTTACCAGGATCTTTCCTTATGTTTCTCATGACTGTGGAGTTTCTGAATTGTCTGGAGTTCCTGAATTGTCTGGAGTTCCTGAATTGTCTGGAGTGTCTGAATTGTCTGGAATTGGTTGGTCTCTGGCCTATCCATGATCTGTCTCATGGATAATTCAACTATGATTTCTCATAGACCTTCAAATCCATTCCTTTATCATTTGTATTCGACAATAAAAGGCTGTTCTTGGGAACTTGTTTGTCTTGGCTCGTTAGGTTGAACTTTTGTTTTCAGGTAGTCACTGGTTGGTGGTCACATTCATAGGTGATCACTGATACAAGCCCAAGGTATTGAACATGAAACCATGACCCCAATTCCAAGATCTTCACCCACCACAACTCCATATTGCTCCTCACCAATCCTGGGTCAAACTATAAGAATTCCGGGTCTGATATATCAGTAAGTGGTGGTAAGAAACCGGAGAATATCCACGATCTCGTCCACTTACAACTCAGCGAATCAACATCTGATTTGGCGTAGATTCGCAAATCCAAGGACTCCCACAGAGGCACCTTGAAGTTCTTATGGTCCAAGAAAACAGGGCCTTTTCGGCAGAACACTGGGGGATCCATAAAAACTCCATTGTCAATAGTTTGCGACGCATCAGCACTGTAGGCGCCATCAAAGCACAGAACACCGGGTCGGTTCCATTGGCCAGGTCCACCAGCAAGGGAAGGTCTTCCAGTAAGGGAAGGTCTGCCAGTAAGGGAAGGTCTTCAAGCAGCTCGGAAAATGATCAAGATACAAGAATCAAGGCATCCGAGGAGCAAAAACGGAGGTCCTTTCATCCAGAGAAGAGTGCAGCAGCTCCTCAATACCAAAGATAGAAATGTGTCACGATCGGCCTCGGGTTATGACCGGTACAACCGACCAAGAGGATATCCTTGTCATCAACCATTAGAATGGCTCTGTCAACGGCCGTCTGGAGTCGTTGAACGTGACGGTTCCCATGGAAAAGTATAATTTCAACAAGCCCAAGGAGCCCCGTCAGGACATTCACTCAGCCGGAAATCAAACTGATGGTTCTCCCAAGGGTTCATTTACTGAACACATATTCAGCTCCCCCTCCGGGCCCTCCAAGTCTAGGAAGAAAGGAGAATAGAGGGAGAAGGGAGACAATAGACACGAAGGACAAGGGTGAAAAGATAGACACGAATGTGTTAGACAGAGGGGAAAGAAAGGAGGAGGAAAAGAAGAAGGCACCGCCTGAACCGTCTAAACCGTCTGAACCAAGCCACTTGAAAAGCCCTTTGAAACCTCCAGTTTGAAGTCCCAATGAAAGAAGACTCAGCAATTCGAGCGACATCTCTTTTCGTTTCCAGATGTCGATGACCTCGAGCAGCAATTTTCAACACGGTTCCCAACTTATGTGTGAAGGCTGGTGAAAGATATGAGTACCCTAAGCCCATATTTGGACAATTATGGGCAACTCTCTTAGAGATGGCAACATGGTCTGTGAACAAAAGTTCCATGAATGTCTGAAGTCAATGAGTCAACCTCAGTCCTAGAGTCAATGGAAAATGGTATATGGTTCATTGAAGTGGTCACTGATTCATAGGTAGTGATTCATAGGTAGTGATTCATAGGTAGTTATTCATAGGTAGTGATTCATAGGAAGTGATTCTTAGGGTCTTAGAAAAGACTCCTCACCAAAACCTTTTCTAATTCTGAAAATCAGCCACATGAATTTGTTTGAATTAAAACGTAAGAGTCATGAACACCACTATTTGTCCAACTCCCAAGTACCACTCCCAAAAACCACTCCCAAGTTCCACTCTCGGCAAAGCCATGATATCTATAGTGATAGAGTAACAGTTTCAGACTAGACACAGCAAGTAACACCTCGTCAAGAAGTAATACCTCAACAACTAGTGATCTAGAACTGGTCATTCTAGAACTAGTCACAATAGAGTTCTTATTCTAGAGCTAGTCATAGTAATAATCAGAGTATTGATTCAAGCAGAAACAAACTTGATTCAATACCACTAACCTCGTGACTTCTGCTTGGATAAGTTTCTGATTAGATTTAGAAATCTTCTGAGGTTTATGACCCTGGGTGTTTGGTTGGACCTGAATCTTAAATTGAATCTTAAATTGATTCTTTAACCAACTGAAAATCTTGAAAACTCGACACCTTTAGCACTAGAAATCCCGGAAATCCGGAATTCTGCAAACTGGTAAGCTAGAAGACTGGACCTTAACTGTAGCTAAAGCTGACTCCTTTCTAAAAAATCATCACTTCTAGCATGAATTCTGACTTAGAGGCGTTCAGCCATAATCCAGCAGATGGTAGCTTCGGCTCAATGCTTTATCAAACAAAGCCATATACCAATTATCTGAATGAACGGTTCCTCTCGTACTAAGTTGAATTAGTATTGTAAGAATCATCCATCAGTAGGGTAAAACTAACCTGTCTCACGACGGTCTAAACCCAGCTCACGTTTCCTATTAGTGGGTGAACAATACAACGCTTACCGAATTCTGCTTCGGTATGATAGGAAGAGCCGACATCGAAGAATCAAAAAGCAATGTCGCTATGAACGCTTGACTGCCACAAGCCAGTTATCCCTGTGGTAACTTTTCTGGCACCTCTAGCCTCAAATTCCTGAACCAACACTAGCAAGGTACCCTCCTCACTAGAAGTCATAAATAGGCTTCTTCAACCTATCAAACTACTCTTGCATTGAGTACCTTCAGTTCCATTGGTTCTTAAGACCACCTCATTGTTATCTTCCAAGATCTTGAGGGTAATTCCACAATCTGCATTTTGATTCTTTGAATAGGTTCACTATCCAGCCAATCTCTTTCACTGCCCCACTTCGTACCATGTACTCTGCTTCAAATATCCTTGTTGTAAGTAAGCTCTTTTCCTTGCCTTTCCAAAATACTTTTCAGAATATTGGGGCACCATTATTCTGATGAACTAATTTCATGGATCCCTTAAGTAGACTGGTACCTTCTTTAGCTGTATAAGCTTTGACTTTGAAGCCGTTGCTTCCTCGGTATATCATCCGAATTGGCTCATATTGTATGCTATTTCTGGGCGACCAATATTCGCTAACCAATTGTATGACCCAATTAGCCTGATAAACCCATAACAATCCTTTCATCTAAAGGATTAGTTTTTTCATTACCATCATGGATGTTCATCAGGACACTTTGATTCTTAATTGGAAAGGATTCTTGGAATTTGGTGAGTGAATCCTGAATGAATGGCTTTAAGTGGACTGCAAGATTGATGAGCTTTCATTGGGTTTGGCCTCAAGTTTTAGGCAAGAACGTTTCCCTAGGTGGTACTAGTGACCAATGCATGGGTCTTGAAGATCTCGTTCTCCTCGATTTTGGGAAGTACAAAAATCTCCTCGGTGATCTTTTTGAACTTGACAACCCCAAAGCTAATCAGTAGCACCATGAGGCTGAATTTTGCTACAAGCAAAGGCAGAGAATCATGACACAATGTCATAATAAGTATAGACTTAGACTCGGTAGAGAATGCTATCAGTGAATGGAACTGATGTCATGGATATTCAATATGAATGGGATTGCCCGATGTCCAGAACTAATAGCCAACGTGTATGTGGAGTTTCAAGTGGAAAATAATATCAACATGAGCCAAAAAGGTCATTTTGAATGCTTGACTAGTTCAGTCAAAATGACTAGTCATCAAAAGTCAACAATCAGTAAATATAAAGGAGTAAGAGTGATTGATTTGGGGTCAAATACCTGAGCTCAAGCTCCAAAACACCCTTCAAAACTTAAAAGATAAACCTTGCGGGGACGGAATAGCTATGAAAGAAACTAGGCACAGAAGTCTAGAAGTACCAATTAAACCAGAGCACGTAGTACCATAAGCAGTGGGCAAGTAGTACCATGAGCAATGGGCAAGTAGTACCATTAGCAGTACTTGGGCAAGAATCATTCCACTAGAGCATAGATCATGAATGCAACCAAGACTAGTAGAGTCCCACGTAGAACTAGACTTGAAATATAACAAACACAACTAGGGCCACATCAAATCATAGTTCCAGAACTAGGACTCATCAACTAGAACTCGATCAACCAGGACTCGATCAGCCAGGACTCGATCAACTAGGACTCGATCAGCCAGGACTCGATCAACTAGGACTCACCAAATAAGACTCGATCAACTAGGACTCACCAAATAGGACTTGATCAACTAGAAGTGTCTGTATTGTGTAATGTGTGTTATCCACTCGACCACTTCCATGCCTTATAGTCAACTTAGTCAATTCGTATAGTCTTTAGAATTTGATAGCTTGATAGCTTGATAGCTTGATGGATTGATAGCTTAATATTTTGATGGCTTGATGGCTTGGTCGTTTGATAGTGTGCATAAGCAGACTCCAGGGCTCTGAATGATGTCCATACTAATTCAACTTTCATTATGTTTTGAGCGAACAGATGTTTAATAAGGACCACTTGTCCATGCTTTCCCTGACATCTCAGATCAACTTTGTATCACACACAACGCAGAGTATCCCTCAATTAGCATTTGCAGAGTTGATGATGAAAAGTCGTTTTTTTTGTTGGATACCTCAATCAACTAGCTCGCGTACCATTCGGGCTTCGACTTGGGTTTCCTTGTAAGTTTATTGACCAACGACATTTTGCCCAATGATGAAAACGAGTTTTTCTGGTGGTGCTCAAATCTCTTCCCCCCAAATCTCTTCCCCCCAAACCTCTTTGTTCACACATCTTAGCTCTTTTCTGACTATCCTCGTATTATTTCTCCCTCTTCAATTTCACCTTTTCACCTATTCTCCTCTCCACTTCTTCAATAACTAATGAGCCGCATATAATCAAAACAGAACAATACCTGAAAATGACAAGCCCAAGTGTTCTAAGAGTAAAGAACAAAAATTTATGGGTTTGGGGAGAAGTGCGGGTGGGCTCCTTATATATTCGCATGGCTGCAAAACATGAAACATCCCTTGTGAGGGGAATGCATGCTCCGCGAATATATAAGGAGGCCGTCCCCCCATTTAAAAAAGCCCACCACAATTTTTTTTTTGGAGAGCCATTTTTGGAAAGCCATTCTTGAAAAGCATTTTGGAAAGCAATTTTTTGGTTACTATGAATTATTTTATTACTATGAGTTAATTGGTTGATGATCAATTCTTTGGTTACTAAGAAATATATGGCTATTTATTAATATCTGGTAACTATGAACTTTTTGGCTATTAATAATGTTATGTCTTTTCAATACATTTATGCCTAAATTCTTATATTCGTTGATGGTTGCTCAAAGAGGAATCTGAGAGGTTCTGTTAGGGTTTTGAAAAGAGAAAGTGGCACCCAAAAACTCTTTCCACCAGAACAATGATAAGGATTATTTTGGAATGTTCAAAAGGGGGGGGGGGGGGGGGGGGGATATCGGAGCACTTCTTGCATGGATGGCCAAATGCCGTATCACCTTCGCAACTATATTCGGACTGGGACGCTTCATGATATCTTCATAGGAAGGGCGCTTGCTGTACGGTGGATCTAACAATTAATATCTGGTTGATATGAAGTCTTTTGTTAATTGATTGATTCTGGTTACATCATGTACTATGATTACTATACTCATTTGCCGATGATTTCTCAATAACTGTTCAAGAAAAGGTGCTGGTTTTGGGCTGGTTCAGGCTGGTTCAGGCTGGGTTGAAAGCTGGGTTGAAGGCTTATACAAAGTATCAGGCAGAGAGGCTTCATGCTACCCAAATAGGTGGAGCTCTACCTAGAACGGATCAGACAATGATATCAATTACTTGACTCTATATGAATTTCTGGTTCAATGGTTTTCTGGTGTGCAATTATTTACTTACTATGAGAATAACTGGAACTGGCAGAGGGCTATTGCAAGCCAAGAACCCTGAACTCACCATCAAGAGAAACGTGGATTCGGTTACCGTGAGATATAACACCTCATCATCTGCCGAATCCATCATCATTGAAGCGTCTGCCTGTTCATCAGAATCTGCCAGCCACACAAATTTATGGTGTACAAGTTTTTTGATGACGATAACTTTTCCATCTTCGTGAAAACAAAAAAAAGAACTATCTGGTCAAAGTCCCTTGAACAATCGGAAAAGGATGTCATTGTGAGACCTTCCCAGTCCAAACCTATTGAACTCCCACCCATTCAGTTGAAATCCAAGATGATCCTTTTCAAGTCAAAATGATTTACCAATTGGGACTCGTGGAATAATGTCAAAGCCCTTGAGTCTCCACATGATTTTTTAGCAGTGGCCAGACTTTGTTCCAGCTCTCAAAGATAAGTTTAACATAACAATCATCAAGGTGATGGTCATGCTGTTGAAGATTAATAGGATGATTGGGATGGTGTACTTGAAGTACTCTTTCGTCTTGACCAAGAGTCAGGCAAACGATTATTGGTTAATGTGGCAATTATTGGTGAATACGTGGAACCCCTTCGCTTATATCCAAGATTTGAATATTTGGTTGAACAGAGAAAGCATTGACGAATTAATGAAGTCAGTCTTATGGGGCTTTGCTAGTTCAAGGGGCTTCATGTTGTGAACCAAGGTGGTGTCTTGGATATTTCGAGCTGGCTCCTACGCTTCTTTGCTAAGACCATGATAGGCTCTACCTGAAGCATTACGACTACTTACTGACGACTATTCACTATTGAGGCTATCGGCTGTTCATTGACTACTATCTACTGATTCAGTTTTCTAACATCTTGGTGTGCGATCGAGCAGTCTATAAGAACAGATACATAGTCTGAGTATCACCAGTTGGAATGATACTAAAACGGAACTAAATCTATGGTGGGAATTATGTGGGATAAGGGAACTGGAGAATCTGCTTTCGGGTGGAGTATGGAGGATTGGTATGAAGGTTCTGGTCGACTAGTCTTCTGAGAGTATACTCCATTTATGGTAAGTTTACACCTACCAAAAAAAAAAGAAACTAGACCGAAAAATGGTCTACAAAACTAGTCAGGAGCAGGAGTTAGCTTTAATGTGAAAGTGGCTTGAGAAAACCATTCAGTTACAATTGTTTGGTAGATCTTTCGATTCCCTATATACCACCCACTCACCCACAGGACAACAAAGTACTTACTACATAACTGGAAGTCATCTTGATGCGGACTCACTTGTCTCATAGCATGGTCGGTTCACAAAATATAGTCGGTCCACGACATATAATTTGTTCATGACATTGGGAGTCCATTACACTTGTGGATTATGATTGGGGTCTCCATTGGTCTCATTTTCATAACTGAGACTTCATTGATCAATGCAATGCCCCATTTGGCATAGCTGGAACATGCATCGGGATTCCAAAAGCGTCTAACCAAAGCTAAAGAGCTGGGGCCCTTACTTTTGTTCCTTTTGAGAGTCGTTGGCAACACCTCTGTTGCAAATAATCTCACGGGCACATTCTCTGCGCATCTTGAACAATTCGTCGGTAGTGTAAGACTTCTTGCTGTCTCTGACACCGGCACACTTTGGCTCACGGTCAAGGACTGGCTGAACACACAAGATATCGTTGATACACTCCTTAGGAATCTTGGTCCAGTCCTCCTCGTTGAGGTTCTTACAAGGTTCACCATAGAAGTCGGAGTCTCTGTGTTGCACGAACAAAGCTGGCACCTGGGTGTCCTTCTTTCTGGGGGCTTCATCTTTTTTGACGATTTTGCAGATGGCCTGCTGGGCACATTCCTCAGACATGTTCTTGATTGTCTGCTCGTCGAACCTCTCCTTGTTTCCGAAGTCACACTTCTTGGAGTCGGGGTTCTCCTTCAACTTGTCACAGAACATAGGCTTCAAGCATATGGCTGGGACTTTTTTGATGCTTGAACCCTTGAATTCGGAACATCTTGGTCCCCTGTAGTTTGCTGGAAGACCTGCGTCAACGTCTTCTTCTCTCTTGTTAATAAGAGACAAGTAGGTGTCTTGAGGAGACACTGAAGGAGCAGATGGCAAGGCATTGGCAACGGCAAGGATAGCAGTGAAGAGAATAGTGGTTTGCATGATGATTGATGTGATCGTGATTGATGAGATGATGGTGATAATGATAAAAAGGAAATAGGACTTTGGGACTGGCGGATACGTCCCTTTTTATAGTCCACTTGAAGCCTCATTCAAAGTCTCATTCAAAGCCTCATTCAAAGTCTTATTCAAAGCCAAGCATTTCTCGGCTTGGACATCCAGGGTCGATTCTGCACATCAACACAAAGGGTTTTCTTTTTTTTTGCTTTTTGCTTTATTGTTTGTTTGTTGTTTGCTTGAATCTCAAACAATGCACCGCACCGAGTCTGAGCACATCTCCAAGCGAAACCCATTGTTACCAAATTGCTCAACAATGCAGGGAGAGTTTGTCGCACAGCCTCACAAACAATCGGAACGGCTTGAGTTCACTCCCCATCCCTTCCCCCGCTACCTTGCGCTACCTTGCGCTACCTTGCGCTCCCTCCTGCTCCCTCCTGCTCCCTCCTGCTCCCTCCTGCTCCCTCCTGCTCCCTCCTGCTCCCCAGATTGTATGGTCTTTAATTTCAAGATCCAAGCATAAAAATTAGTAAGCACTTTTTTTTGCTTTGTCTTTTGTTCTTTGTTTTGTTTTGGTGTTTTGTTTTGGTGTGCTGGCTTCCTGGAAGGTATAGAAGCTTATTTGGTCAATTGATCAATTAGTCATCTGGCCATTTATTCAATTGTTCAATTAGTCATTTGCTCAATTGGTCATTTATTCAATTGGTCATCTGGCCATTTATTCAATTGTTCAATTAGTCATTTGCTCAATTGGTCATTTATTCAATTGGTCAATTGATTGAATAGATTTGGACTGGTGGAAACCCCCCACACACAAGAGTCCCATAGTCTCAACCACCAACATTCCAAGAAATCCACTGTAGCTTCTAGAACGATGATATTGTAGTTTCCAGAAATAGAAACCATGAGTCCAGGAATCAAAAAAAAAAAAAAAAAAAAAAAAAAAAAAAAAAAAAAAAAAAAAAAAAAAAAAAAAAAAAAAAAAAAAAAAAAAAAAAAAAAAAAAAAAAAAAAAAAAAAAAAAAAAAAAAAAAAAAAAAAAAAAAAAAAAAAAAAAAAAAAAAAAAAAAAAAAAAAAAAAAAAAAAAAAAAAAAAAAAAAAAAAAAAAAAAAAAAAAAAAAAAAAAAAAAAAAAAAAAAAAAAAAAAAAAAAAAAAAAAAAAAAAAAAAAAAAAAAAAAAAAAAAAAAAAAAAAAAAAAAAAAAAAAAAAAAAAAAAAAAAAAAAAAAAAAAAAAAAAAAAAAAAAAAAAAAAAAAAAAAAAAAAAAAAAAAAAAAAAAAAAAAAAAAAAAAAAAAAAAAAAAAAAAAAAAAAAAAAAAAAAAAAAAAAAAAAAAAAAAAAAAAAAAAAAAAAAAAAAAAAAAAAAAAAAAAAAAAAAAAAAAAAAAAAAAAAAAAAAAAAAAAAAAAAAAAAAAAAAAAAAAAAAAAAAAAAAAAAAAAAAAAAAAAAAAAAAAAAAAAAAAAAAAAAAAAAAAAAAAAAAAAAAAAAAAAAACACAAAGACAAAGACAAAGACAAAGACAAAGAAAATATAGTATGGCCCCCTTTTTGGATCAATGGACAAACTCCTTCACACACAGGACAAGATCTGGAATCGTTTGCTGCGCCCAAACAAAGTGCATACTCCACCGTATAAACAATAGCATTGCCTCAATGTAGTGTATGATGGATGAACAACCGCGAGAATTAGCCTGAAACAAGGTCTGAAACAAGGTCTGAAACAAGGCCTCAAACAAGTCTAGCTTTCAATGAATGCCAAGTCTAGCTTTGAATGAATGCGGTGTAAAAATAAAAAAAAAAAAAAGAAAAATGCAGGACCTCTTATTGTTGAGAATGAGCAATGGCTGATCATTTCATAATTGGAAAGTACACGCTCTTCGAAAGTCTAGACTATACTACACTTTCCTTTAGAGTGTGCTACACCTCTTTGAAACTATAGTGTGCTATATAGCTTCCTATAGAATGTTTTACACCTTACTTTAGTGTCTTGATGAAGGTTTAAGCTCCTGTTGAGGAAGATTCAGCTTCAGTGAAAGATGGAAAGTCTAACAGAGTCCCTAAACTATATAAGTTGGAACTCTGTCCCCAATTCTAGTGTTAAACTAATTAATCAATCAATACTATCTGGAAAGACATCACTATGTCTTCTACTCCCAGATCCACCAGAAACAGCTCTCGTGTAACTCCTCAAGTATTTACATACCTTGATGAGACTATGAACTTTATTAACACTCTTAAGTATAGTCCTCTGGACTGTACTCCATGGTTGTTGAAAGGACCTCCTGATGTGCCAGAGTTATTGGCACATGATGAGTTAAGAAATCTACACTTATGTGACGTGCCAACCTCATAAACGGTTTGAGGGTGGGAATTGTTTGAGGATGGGAATTGTTTAAGGGTGGAAGTTGGCATAGGATGTATTGATGGGGCTGAGAAACTGGATGTTACGAGCCCTGAAACCTTGAACCAAATGTGCCCATAACCCGAAATCTTGAACCAGATGTGCCCATAACCCGAAACCCTCAAACCTTTTTAGCCCTCGAAACCTTTAAAACCTTGAGTCTCCAAACTTTAAACAAAAAAAAGAAATAAAAGACCAAGACAAAAAGCTCCAACAACTTAAAACAAGCCCCTGCAACCCTACCTCGAGTTTCTCGACCCTCTCATCCCCCCTTCAACACTGCTATCGTTTGACTTGGCATGATTCGGACGCGCATAATCTAAGACTCCGCCTCCGTTAACAATAATAAAGTGTTGAACCTTATTCGGATTCCAATAACAATATCCGTGCGGCGTTACCACGAATATCCAAACACCTTGCATTTGGAGGGTCACGCTTTTGAATTCATATGTTTTGAAAGTCATAACCCTGCATCATTTTTTTGCAAATTTCTTGCAAACTTCTAGTAACATTCTTTTTGAATTCTTGCAACATTCTTTGCAACATTTATTGTTTTGAATACTGAAGAGTTTGTCACGTGGTTCCTCTTGATACAACGTGTTCTTCAATCTTGTTTGATTTCACATGGGATGTGCTGAATCAAGAGTAAATGTTGGGAACTCTCAACAAAGAGGAGGGGGACCCCTGGCTAAAAATAGACCACTTTTGATGCATCCCTGCATTCAGCCCTGTATGCATAGACTTAATCGTTGAGTCGCTTTGATCCAAAGAATAAGTAATCAACCCTTTTTCGGCTCGAAACGTGGCTTCAAATAGCCTCTTTCCTAAAATAGAACTGGTCATCTAGTCACATAGACTGATGGTCAGGTCATACAAACAGTTCATCAGATCATACAAACAGTTCATCAGTTCATATCAACTGTTCATATGGCACGTGGCGGTTCATTCAACAAGACCGAACTGCATAAGATGCATCCATCTAGTAAGTTGAGACTATTCTTCTTCCGATCCTTGTTTTCTTTTGGATTCTGTTTTCTTGCCTCTTTTAGCCTTATCTTCTTCTTCTTCTTCTTCTTCTTCTTCTTCTTCTTAATCTTCAAATTCATCACTGTGTGTGACGATTTCCTCACTCAATGCTTCATGGGCTTCTGCGCTTTTCAGATCAAACATGGCTTGCACAACATTCAATTTGACCTCCTTGCTCTGAACTGTATATGGAGAAGGTTCGTAGGGTTAACAATTTGCTGATAACATGGCGTTTTTTTTTCTTTTCGGGTCCGACAAAGAGGTCACTTGCCAAACCCCCCGGTTTTGCAGTTGTTGATGTTGCAATATTTTTCTTGGTATGAAACTGCCATGAGACAGATATCACAAAACTTCTCGTTGTCTTCTAGGTCCGTTAAAGGTTTGTCATGAAGTTCAAGCTTCTCGAGTCGTTCACTTTTGAAAAGTGCCCCATAGAGCTCTCCTGCTTGGAGGACGCAAATATCCACCTAACAAACATGAGCCTTTTTTTTTCATCTCACTTGTTACTTCATTTGAGCGCAAAGGAATCAAGAATGGGGAAAAAGACTCTTTGGTGTGATTTATTCTTGTCACAAACCCAATCAATTTTTGGGAATCACTTTTGGTCAGTCGAGGGGGCGTTCTCTTAATGGATGCTTAAGTATGCGCATTGCTGATTTCAATGATATTGAACGAACCTTCACTTACTCATCAGCTGCTCTTATTTCTTCAATATCTTATCGAATTCATCCAGCTAAATTCCACAAAGCGTCACAAAGGGTTTCACAAAGATCAACCTAGTTGTTTTTTGCTAGTCAATCTTGATCAGACTTATACTCAGACTTTTGGTGAGCTCTTGGTCGAAGTTTTGGTCGGACTCTTGATCTGACTTTTAGTCTAAATTCTGACTCTTAACATGGATCTAGTCAATTTTTTATAGGCCTCAGTCCTCAGTCCTCAGTCCTCATTCTTAGTCTTAGTCTTAGTCTTAGTCTTAGTCTTAGTCTTAGTCTTAGTCTTAGTCTTAGTCTTAGTCTTAGTCTTAGTCTTAGTCTTAATCTTTGTTGTTTGATGTTTGGTCTTGACTGACTTGGTTTGTCACATCCATTATCAGAATTCATCCAGTAAGTTTCTGAGCTCAGTTGGCTAGATATATTGATTTGGATATCACAAGGTCATACCCTTTTGGGCTGCTAAAAGTATAGAAAAGTAGGGAGTACTCAGGAAATTGAACATTGCTCTTAGTCAAAAATCCAAAACTCCAAAATAGAAGTATGTTTATGTATTCTCTCTGTTGTCAGTGTGGTGATAGAGTTCCCACTGTAATAGTCATCTTATTGATACCAATTCCTAATACTCGGGACTGACCCTATTTCCTAAACTTGGGACTGGGGAATGACACTAAATCCTAAACTTCGGATCTGGGCAGTGACACTAAATCCTAATGTTCAGGACTAATACCTAATCCTAATGTTTGAACTGAACCTTATACCATTGAGGCTGTAAAAAATTGAGAGGCGGGAGGCCGTATTTATAGCTATGCTTCTGCTGCTGTGTTTGTGATCTGAAACATGTATGCACACAAATGCACAAATGCACAAATGCGCAATGCAGAAATGCAGCCAATCAAAAGTGTTTCAAAATCAGTGAAGTCTGTGAAGTCACGTGGAAGAGAGCTTATGAAACGTGACAATTTGTGAAACGTGACGATTTGTGAATTTTGGAGAGATATGAATTGTGGGGATGTTTCAGAGTTACTTGACTATGGGATTACTTGAGTTTCAGAACTACTTGAGTACTATGGGTAATGCATGGCGCTTATCGTCACACGTAATGCAGACGTTAGTGAATATAGTAATATAGTAATATTGATTTAGAATTATGGAAAAAGCTCCTGTATACTTACTATGTTCCTTTTTAGCTGACTTGGGAATTCCTGGTAGGATAATCTTAGAGGTAGT
The DNA here is from genome assembly GCA_002370695.1 of Metschnikowia matae var. maris. NCBI lineage: Eukaryota > Fungi > Ascomycota > Pichiomycetes > Serinales > Metschnikowiaceae > Metschnikowia > Metschnikowia matae. The sequence goes on from NKZH01002329.1 coordinate 58,519, forward strand.
GTCCGTACCAAGTGCCAAGTGATCAAATTATACTATTGATGTTTTGGTTTACACACATAAGTTATGCTACGGTCGTGTACTATGAAGTCCGTAATATTTATTCTGGTTATTAGTGAAACCGCTCAAACCAGAACAAAATCTCGTCTATATATGTAAATATCTTTTCGTCCTGGACTCCCTGTTCCTACACTTGAATCCTCACGACAACCACCAAGAGTAAAATCAATGTACTGCAGATAACACGTGGCCTGCATACACGTATCAACACAGATCACATGTCAATTTGTCACATGTCAACATCTCACATTTCAACATCTCACATGTCATAGGTCACATGTTAAAACATTCAACCAATGCAATTAACCTCTGAGTTTTCCGATGGGTGTGACGAGTGGGTTCTTGGCTCTCTTGCAAATGAGCTCACGTGCACACTGAATCAGGATACTGTCATCAGTCAATTCCATCAACGTATACGTCTTCTTGGCGGGGTCAAGGGTTGTACATTTAGGCTCGTTGGCAGGAACTGGTTGAACACACAAAGTATTGTAGTAACATTCCAGCCCGGCAAACTGCCACTTAGCCTCGGTAAGGTAATCAGAACATTTCACTGAAAACCTGTCGTACTCATTATTTTGAAATGGCCATTCGGTTAACTCAACGTCTCTGACCGGTTCGGAAGATTCGCTTTTTGATTCTTCGGGCTTGGTGCTGCCCTTTTGAGGTCCATTGACAACATTGCAGATGGCTTGCTCGAAACAGCCTGGCGACATCTTGTCGATTTCCGACTTAGGGAATCTTGTTCTGCCTCCGAAGTTACACTGCTCGGTGCTGGGGTTCTCCTTCAACTTGTCACAGAACATGGGCTTCCAGCATATAGGTGGAACTTCATTGATGGTTTTACCCTTAAATGTGGAACATTTTGGTCCTCTGTAGTTTGCTGGAAGACCTGCGTCAACGTCGTCTTCTCTCTTTTCGAACGACTCTCCAATAAGAGACAAGTAGGTGTCTTGTTCAGACATTGGAGCAAGAGATGGCAAGGCATTGGCAACGGCAAAGATAGCAGCGAAAATAACAGTAGACTTCATAATGATTGATGGTGATGATGAGAATAATTCTGTTTTTTTGCATTGGGAAGTGGTTCCCTTTTATAATTCGTTTTCACGACCAATGCACACTTCATTTCTTTCTTTTTTTGGTTTTTTTTTTTTGTCCTTTTCATTCCTTGGCCGTGTGTAACTGGTAGTTTCTTGGGCTAAGCCTTCGCAGCCATTTCCAAAAAAAGAAACGTCGTTTATCTCTTGAACAATGCGTCTTTGCGCAGTCACTTTATTAACGTCAACACTCCACACAATCAGAAGGTTCAAAATTAGGTTTCGTCCAGTGTTTCATACTAAAATTCGTTCAAAAGCTTTTTTTTTTTTTTTTTGGGGGGGGGGGGGAATACCGTGTTTGAGTGCAAAAAAAAAAAAAAAAAATTATAAAAAATTTTTTATAATTTTTTTTTTTTTTTTTGGGGGGGGGGGGGAATTGCTGGGTTGATTGCCGAAAACAAACAAAAAAAAAATTGACCAGTTCAATTACCTGTGATTGCCGAGTCTGTTCAATGTGTGTGCGACTTTTTCACACTAAAACCTGAGAGTTGGTTCACCATAAATCACAATAGGAGTGAATTCCCAAACTTCGAGAAAAATAAACGTACACGCCAAAGTCGTCTGTCAAACACAATGCGCCTCGGCTTTTGAGGCTCAGTACTTCACTGGTTTGTCTACCCTTGGTGTGCATGTTTCAAGGTAAGGGTGCGCATTTTGCCTGCGCATTTGTTTTCGTTAGCGCCGTTGTCTTTGTTCTTTTGCGCTTTTGGTGCGCGCCTTCTTTTGCGCCCGACTCGCTAGACCTCAGCCTCATTCGCTAGACCTCAGTCTCGCTCACTAGACTTCAATCTCCCGCAGCTGAATACACGGAGAATCTGCACTTATACCTATCGCGAGGAAGATGGAAGTTTCTATTCTTTCTTTTTGTTTTGACCGCCGTTTCTTAGTCAATTGTTAATCAGTAAAAATGCATTGTCCAGAAAGGTAAGGAAGAATTGCGGAGATCTAGTCAGAGAATTGGATTAGAGACCGTTTGATGCAATTCAATGGTTAAAAGGGTCAACATTAAAACAGCGGTAAACATTAAAAATTCCTCTTGATAGAAGAGTCAGAGATGTGCTCTGAAAATTAGTTTTTGTTTCAACTCACTTAGCTGGTTCGTACCTTTATGAAATCCACAATTGACCAATTGGTCTTAGATATTTGCTTGATCATTGGTATGTTCAATTTCATGTCTGTGTTCATATTCTTTAGTCTTTTGTCTTTGGCCTCTAGTTTTGGCCTTTGGTTTTGGCCTCTGGATTTGGTCTCTGGTATTAGATCTCTGGTTTTGATCTCTGGTTTTGATCTCTGGTTTTGATCTCTGGTTTTGATCTCTGGTTTTGGTCTTTGGTTTAGGTCTTTGGTTTAGGTCTCTGGTTTCTGTATTGGTTTGCTGGCTCATTATTGGCCCAATAGTGCTCAGTGGGAAGACTGAATTTCAACTTAGGTAAACCATAAAGCGAGGGAGGAGGCCAGTATTTATACCTTTGGTGTTTGAACCCTGAAACACGCAATGCATGCATTTGCAGCAAATGTTTGAGGATCAACGAGGAGGTGGGGTCATCGCGCCGCGCGTATTGATGCATCATGCAAAAGACCCCACAAACACTAAAAAAAACATATAACGGCCCCTAGATCCCCACTCACTATACACACATTATTACATATATGTAAGCATGCACAAAGCTGTTTTGTGATACATAAAGGTCTAGACCCGAGTCTTAGACTGGTATTTTACACTGGTGTTTTAAACTAGTGTTTTGGTGACACGGGGCGAGTGCGAACTGGCTGCAAATCTGTCTATGCCTATTTTATTTACAGCCGCAATTACTCCTCATCATCATACATATGAAACAGGCTGATACATGCACCCTACCAACCCGCATATCGTTGCATATCCTATTGCATTAGGGTGTTTCAGAATATCCCTCACCTCCAGGTATAAAAAAGGCACATTCCCGCCCCAAGGGGGAGGCCCAAGTATTTTTACCTTCACCTAAATCCACAAAATGAAACAAGGCTTGATTCCATTTACCATGACCATTACCTGAACTTGAACTTGAACTTGAATTTGAACTTGAACTTGAACACACCTTACAATTTATATGTATTTGTGGTTTGAAGATATGAGTCTGTCCACATTAAATAGTTGTCGAATGCAATATTAATGTCATAATATCATACTCACTATTTTAAAGGGGTGGAGTGGTCCAACCATATAGGTAACTAGCCCATGTATGTTGTGCGGCAGTCCCAATACATTCCTCAAACACCCAGTGTCCACCGCTCGAAAATGGGTTCATAATATTGTGCGATCCGATTCTACAACATACAGTGATATAAGGAATCATGACTTTTGCAAATTGATTGATTGTACAAATCTCAATGACATAGCTTTCGATTTCATATGATTGAGTCATCAATCGCGCAAGTTACTGAACAAGCTAATACTAGGCCCAACATTGATGACACTAGATTCAGGCTTATTATGGGTATTACCTCCGGAATAAGACTCAGTCATATCCCTAAAGTCATTTTGAGTATCTTTGATTCGTCATAGGTATTTCCATGGGTACATAACTACCGAGTACTGACTACTTATGAGCTTCGGACCAGTTAAGCAGAAGTCTAGAATCCTTCAGTACGATAACAAATGGTAAGTCTAAGAGTCTTGACTCCTATTGAAAAAACCAGTTGTATGCAGGATATCAAAAAATTAAAGGAAGTTTAAACCATGCATTGCACTTCTGAAGTTGCGGAAAAAAAGAGATATTGAGGGGATAAAAAGATGGTTAGGTTTGAAGATGGTCAGAGATGGACTCACCAATTTCAGGATATAGTCAAGGACTGTACCCGAGAGAGATTGGTGACCTGACTTGGTTCCTAGTATAGTCTCAGCGACTGGAAATTAACAAATGAGAATAGAAGAAGGAAACAATAATCATTTGGATGAAAAGGAAATATGGTTAGCTATAATCGAAATGGCATGGATGGGTTTCTTTCACAATAACATATCTTTATGGAGGATTATGGATATTGGAAGACTCAAAAAGTTTGAGTGCGTTGTGGTATTCGCACGACTTTTCGCACTAGTCAGTATTAAAAACTGGCATCCCACCAAGTCCTTCCTCCAACCACGCCATGCCGGCCCTAAAGAAATTCGATGCCAACGTGGCCAGGCACGTCAAGCTGATCAACAAAAACCTTTGCGCAAATTTGATCCGTCACGACTATATTGTCACCGGCAGCACCAAGGCCAAGCGTGCACAGGCCAAGATCGAGAGTTTCCTCGGAAAAGCCTTGCACCAAAACAGCAAATACGCCACGCAACCACTTTCCGAACGGATGCAGCTGGTTCAGGCACTCAAGTTCTTACAGGAAGCCGACCGGGAGGAAATCGGTACCAAAGTGCTCCAGGAGTTGAGCAAGCGGTACCCCGAGCGGAGCCACGGGTTCACGCGGATCATCAAGTTGGAGCCACGGTTGGGAGAGGACAAAGCATCGATGTCGGTATTGGAATTGGTTGATTCAGATTTCGAGGTCAAGCTCTGGTATACGGCCAAGATCGTGGCCCGGTTGGAGTTGCAAGACTTGCCAGTTGATGAATTGACGCAGAGAAATGTACAGAAACTCACCCAGAAACGTGTGGGCGGACAAGAACGGTTCCGTGAAGCGGTGGAAGAGGCCAAACGGGTTTTTTTCAAATATTCACCTGATTCTGGAGTCAGTAATCGTGAAGTACAGGAGAATCTCCATAACAAGCCATCCAAGGCGTTTTATCAACGAATGGCCGGATTCACCAAGTCCAAGAAGTATGCCGTGAAACCAAGAGAAGCCCGTGAACCGCAGAATGTTCCCAAATCTCCCTACGTCGCATGATCTGTAAATAGACAAAAGGAGAGGAGCGGGAGATGTTTGAGATGAGATGGTGAGACGTTACAAAAGTAACACATGATGTAGTAAGATTATAGATGTAAATAGTACTATATGGCTATGTGTATCATGATACATTAAGATGAAGAAGATGTGAAGATGTGAAGATGAAAGAGAAGATAAAAGATAAAAGACAAGATGTGAAGATATAAAGATGTATCATAATTTAGATACACTAAGCATGGTGATACTAAGCATGGACATCCAAAAACAAAATCAGCCCATGGATAAATTTCAGTGAGTATTCAGAATTGATATTGAAGAACCACAGGAGGTTCTTTCATGGAAAACTTCATAGACTCATTGTTGGTGATATCTCTATAAGCTCAGACCTGTTTATAAGCTCAGACCTGTTTATAAGCTCAGACCTGTTTATAAGCCCAGACCTGTCTATATAGGTTTAGAACTCTACTGTGTCCGATCCAAAAATGAACATACAATCTGATATAAACCACTTCACTCAATTACTTCACTCCTTCCTATTACAGTAAAGTACACTACTACTACTACTACTACTACACTACTACACTACTACACTACTACTCACTACTACACTACTACACTACTACACTACTACACTACTACACTACTACACTACTACACTACTACACTACTACACTACTACACTACTACTCACTACTGAATACTGCTACTACAGTGTTTTCCAAAATCATTCAAACCACAGTAGCAAACCAATACACATAACCCCCCGAAACAAGGAAACTGGTTCATGTTCCGTCCCGGTCTGACCCTTAATTGGTACTTCAGCCTTGATTGGTACTACAACAGTCCCAAAAATAGTGAATCATAATATATGAGGCATTCTCCAGGTTCAAGATTATCAAAATATTGAATTCTTCAATGTATGAACTTTGGTGTGAACCTTTATGACATTTGATTTGGAAGACTGTGCTAATAGGTGGGTAGAAACATATTGAATTATTGGTTTGAATAGTTTGGAATAACACTGTACTGACTACTACTACTGACTACTACTACTACTACTACTACTACTACTGACTACTACTACTACTACTACTACTGACTACTACTACTACTACTACTACTACTACTACTACTACTGACTACTACTACTACTACTACTACTGACTACTACTACTACT